>KN504326.1:0-38698 GCA_000787155.1 Scartelaos histophorus | reverse complement strand
ACTGAAAACAAGTATTGATTACTTTACACAACCTAAGTTTGTGTAGGCTGTACCAGTTTGACTTTTAACCTAGTTGGTCCAACAGAGGGAGCTAATTAATCATATTGAATGAAAAGAGATGTGGGACTTCTCCAGTACGGAAACAATGCTGCCTGTGGTATAACACAAAAGCGTGAGACTTTATTTTTACTTGGACTACAGATTTAAAGTGAGTGTTGGGTATTTATTTTTTGTGAATTTCAGGAAACAGAACTGAAAGATGTTGGTGGACCAACACAACTGAAACACCTTTTGTATATGTTTGACAAGTTACATTTTGACATTTATAATCTGAAGGGTGAAACAATGCAGTGTGCATTTTTGGTGGCTTGCTGATGATTACTATACAAACTGAAGTGATGGACATTGAGTGGAATCCTTTTAAATAGGCTACAAATGTAAATGTATTTTTTCTGCTGCATTTCTTCAAGTGTACATTAAATTGCAAAAAATAATATCAGTGATTTAGTATTTTGACTATTTAGGATATATAACGATATACAGTTATAGTAACTTCTCTTCACATTTTTTTCTATCATTGATGCATCACAATTATTTTAGGCATTTTTTATTTTTAAAAGACATTTCATATTTATATTTAAGAAATTAACAAGACTAACTTTTAATAACTGCCAAACAATAAAAAAGTCAGTATTGGCAAATGGTACATATAAGTAATGCATCAAATAAGAACCAAATAATTACTTTCTAAACCCATAACAGATATTAGGCACTGAACACGTGTCATTTAAATTATATAACTTCACACTCTGGCCTGTGGGAATCATGGTAATACTGACGATCTTCCAGCGTCATGGGTCACCACTTGCATGTGACTAGCTGCCGTGCCATAGTCTACATTTCCACTGAACTTGCCAAAGTAGTTACAGATGACATTGGCTCTCTGGGGTTTCACATTGATGCAAGGAAATTAGCCCAAGGCAAAAGCAATCACACATTGTAAAATATGTGATTGAAAGCACATCTGTATGACACAAAAAGACAAAACTAATAAGCTGCATGAGGACTGTTTAAAGTGTTGTTTCACTTTGCCAACATTATTTAGATGAGTAATTGTTTTTGTCGCTAAATTGGGATTCAATGCACCCATTGCCTGTGAGTTATTAGAATGGCCATTGCTCTGACATAATAGGGGCACTCCAGTCAATAATGACTGGCAGTTAACAGAAATTCACTGCAATACGGGTCCACACTTCCTCATAATGACTTCAGAGCAGAGATAGACATGATAGACTGAACAGTTATGCATGTTATGTTCATTTTCATTTAGAAATGAATTATGAAGGCTACAAACTAAGAATTCATAAGGGAGACAAATGGTTGCAATTTCTCTTTGGCTTTACAGAAAACAATAGTTCTGAAACATCTGTTATTCTAACTGCAGTACTCTACATGTTTCCTTAAACTATATCTCTCTTAAGGTTCAAACACAGCTGGTTCTTTGTAGTTTGTACATTATAAAAGTACATATTGTAATTGAAAAATCAATATAATGCAAATGCTACTGTAATTGTTGTTGCACTGACATTGGATGATCTATTGAGCTGATATCAATAAGCGAGTTTCATTGGTGGTTTCCTAGTCCAGTTTAAAAGGGAGACCATCGACACACTCAGTGGTGTCTGCAACATAATACGAATGAACACCTATCACTTCAGCGGCACTTTTTAAATGTAAGTACACTTAACTTAATAACTACTGTCTTCAATGATTATTAGTACTGTGTAACTAAATACTTTGAGAATGTGTGTTCAGAATACTTTTCAGTAACTTTATCCTGATCTAGTATTCAGAATAGTTATACAGTTATACTACAGTCAAAAAATTAAAGGAATACATTGCCATAGTTGGTCATGCAATTTTGTCTTCAGATTGCACTATTAGAAAACACTGTTCTTGTGGTGATTTTTCCTTTTCTACATAGTGATTAATATATAAAAATTTAATGGAATACCTAACAACATGAGTATTCAGTATTCTCCTCGAAACTGGTTGTGCAAACACTGTGCAATGACCCTTTCTGATTCAATACTTTTTTCAGTTTGCAGTGCACTCTAAAGGCTGTGGCCCTGTCAGAGGAAGATGGAGAAACATTCCAAACCAACCCAACACAATATGAAAATGACCAAAACTCAGAAGACTGATAGATCTCCTCAAATTAAGAATCACAATCATTACCACAAACGCTCTGAGGATAATGACAGCCATGAGTAAGTGTTTTTCATCTTTTCTTTTTGTAAAAATTTTAATGATGCATGTCCTGTATATATGTTTTGACATGTGATTTGTTTGTGTTTTATTACAGTACCAATTCAACCACAGAGGACAGTGTTTTTAATGACCCTTTCCATGACAGTCGGCATCACCACTCTCATTTTCACAAGCAAAAGCATCAAAGTTTTTCCACCTCGAGTACTTCCATAACATCATCTTCATCATCATCAACTTCCTTTTCTTCCTCATTTTCATCATCTTCTTCCTCATCTACAGCATCTTCTTCCTCCTCCAGCTCTTCATCTGACAGCGACAGTTCAAATGCACGTGTCAAATCTCAGCATTCTCGCTCTTGCACGGATATCTCCAAGAAAAATAGATATTTTGACGATTGTGATGAAAGTGCCCCACTGTTGGAGAGGGGTGAATATGCGGACAGAAATACAAAACAAGGCTCAACTCCTGGTTCTATCCAAGGCAAACCTAAAATTGTACAAGATGGAAGTGTCCGCAAAGCGAAGTCAATGGAGTCCCTTGCAAGACCAAAGCAAAAGCCACAAGATAAAGCAGAACAAGACAAAAGAAAAAACGAAGCAACAAAAAACATAGTGAAGGAAAAAATTCAGTTCTCTGCATTTCTTAATGAGATCACTCGGCAGGTGCTTAGCCCAATGAGACTCACAACCCTTGGAGTGACAAATGCGAAAAGATCTCACAGTTCTGGACAGGCTTCATCTAGATCTACAAAGTCTGAAAATAGCAAAATAAAACAAAATTTACCAGGGCGTGCAGATTCAGCAAGCTCAGGTAAGCAGTCTCAAAGCAGCAGTAAGCATTCACACTCTCACCAAAGACACTATAGTCACCATTCAGTAGAGTCACCAGATCGCCAGACAAGAGAAAGTTTTAAGAGGCATCATTCATGGTCGTTTCGCCATCGTTCCTATTCACCATCAGAAAAGCACCATTACCACCATCATCGTCACCGGTATCATAGTCCAAGTAATGAAAAAGATTGCCATAATTATCATAACTATAAACATCACCACAGTCCTACTTACTATCACAATGAGCACCAAAAAACTAGTCGGCATCACACGAACCGCCATCATCGCGACACATCTCATCGTTATAAAGATAAAGGTACACTTGAGCGTGGGCACAGTATTTCCAGTCATAAATCATGTGAGTATAGAGACGCTTATCCAAGCCACAGCTGTCACTTAAAAGAATGTTCAAAATCACCCACTCACAGCAGACACCACAATGAAGCCAGAGATTACAGCAAAGGAAATGTTCCCAAATATCACCATAGAGATCACCACAGGCCAGCTCTTGCTCATTATAATGAGGAAGAGGTTCTGCATGAAGAGTACCATCATACTCATGGCCATAACCGTCATCAACACCGTGAACATCGGCACCTGAGTGACCAATACTATGGATCTGTGAGAAAACAATCTAAGAAACAACATGGGCCTGATCGTGATCAGCAGCTTTACCACCAAAATCACTATCACCATGGAGACCATCACCGTGAGCCCCATCACCATGGAGATCTTCACATTGGCCAACATCACCATCACCATGGAGACCATCACCGTGAGCCCCGTCACCATGGAGATTGTCACACTGAGCACCATCACCATGGAGATCGTCACACTGATCACCATCACCATCACCATGGAAACCATCACTGTGAGCCTCATCGCCATGAAGATTGTTACACTGAGCACCATCACCATCACCATGGGGACAATCACAGTGAACTCCGTCACCATGGAGACCGTCACATTAAGCAGCATCATCAACATGGCAAGCATCATAATGACCCCCATTACCATGATGATCACCACAATGAGTCCCATCACCATGAAGATCAACACCATGGAGACCATCACAATGAGTCTCATCAACATGGAGACCATCATACTGAGCCCCATCACCATGGAGAGCATCACAGTGAATCCCATCACCATCACCATGGAGATCATCATAGTGAGCACCATCACCAAGGTGACCACAACAGTGAACCACATCACCATGGAGACCATCACAGTGAACACCATCACAATGAGCCCCATCATCATCACCATGGAGACAATCACAATGAGCCACATCACCATGGAAACCACCACAGTGAACACCATAGTGAGTGTCATAATCACACTGAGCTCCATCATCTCCATGAAGACCATCATCATCATGACCATAAGGCATACCAACAGAAACACCTCAGTGAACACCACTGTGGTCCTGAATCTCCCCTGGTCCATCTCAAAACAAACCAGTGTCACCCTGGCTCTGCCCACCATGGAAAACCAGTGGAGAAAACCCTCAGAAATTCTATAAAACCTGCCAGTGCATCCAGTCAGGAGGAGGAACAGACAAGCTTCAGTAACCCATTACAAAAAGTATGACATAATGTGTAACTGTGATTTATTAAATAGTCTGGTACCAGTCAATTTTGCATGCAAACATAATAATAAAAATAAAAATTAATTAACTTAATTTAACTTTCAACCAATGGATCAATCAATGCTACTTATGCCTTGTGTTCCACTGTTAATGTACTTGAATTTTCTTTGGGATTGTTAAAGTATCTATCTGGCTATCTTTCTGATTTAAGTATCAGTTTGATTACTAATTACTAAGTATAAAGTACATAAATGTGACTAACATTTTGAACATTTTGTCTTTTTTGATTATTACAGGAAAATGCAGATGGAATGGGCCGAATAATGTAAGTTAGAAAACCAAAATGATCAATTAGTGTGAGTGGATTAGTGGAGCAGTCAGCAGAATTAGTCAGCAGAATTGAGTTAAAGAGTGTAATCATCTGAAATAATTTTTTGAAATCTAAAATCCTACAGAATACTTCATGAACAGAATGATGGGCTGCAGCAAAGTTTGCTGAAAACAGCGGTGAAAGTAGAGTGTTTGGGAGAAGAGTTCATGAGCAGTCGTCACTGTTTGGAGGCAGAGCTTCAGAAGACACGCTTGGAGCTCAGTAACCTCACAGAGAGGTTTAAAAAGTAAAAGCAAAACAACAAAAAATAAATACATAAAAAAGGAAAAAATGACACAACATTTTTGTATCTTTTTAGATTACATGACAATTGCTCTTCAACTCAACAAACTAATAGTCTACTGGAGCATAAGCTTCATTTGGTGGTAAATCAAACAGGCATTTATATTCATCAATGTAAGAACTGGAACTTTTTTGTACATTAAAATAATGTTTTTGAACAGGCTCAGAGTATGGAAGGGGAACGTGAAAGGCTAAACAAACGTATTTCAGCTTTAACAGAACGACTGGCCGATGCAAATTTTGTCAACACTATGGATGCAACCAACGTAAGATGTTCACTCATGTCTTGACACAAACTTACATGTAACTTTTCTAGTGGGGGGTTCATCATCTACTTGTCTTCTTAGAGGAACTTTGGCTTTATCAATAATGGTCCAACATAGCATTAAACTCTCCATAGAGACAGACAAGCAAGTAACACCACCAGACCAGGTTATTACTCACTCCCAGTAACAATACATATCTTTCTGTGTGTTCTGACCAATAAAAACACCTGCAATTAAATGACATTGCCATACTGCGGAACATTCTAGGCAAAGCATCTCCATGGAGGCCAGTAGTTGACATGCCCTCCTACAGAAAGGTTACATAGTGCACCTTTAAGATGTATTAATCTGCAGTATTTTTTTTTTCAGGCAACACAACATCATGGTCATTCAGGTGTTGATCCAGACGTTCCCCCTGTTGCCCCTCCTCCTGCTCAGTTCATGGACAGTCTGAACTTCTCTAAAGACAAGGTTGTAGGACAGGAACAGCCTCTAGGGTCAGTACCAGAAGAAGAGGAATCTGATTGGTCAGAAATTGGGGAGGAAACGCCCAGATTTGTGCTGACAAGTTTGAATCGAGGTCAGGCATGGAGACAAAGAGGGGGTGATGAAGACAAGGCCAACAAGCTAGAAAGAGAAGAGATATTTCAACCAAATTCATCATCTTCTTTGACTATGCCTCACCTGCAGTTTACAGTTCATAATGAAATCCTGCCTCTCACACAAAGTAATCTCTCCAAAATCGTGACATGCCAAAGCTCTTACAGGATCACCACAAGTCCAAGTTTAGGCTCCGCTGTTCTTTTCCGGTCAGCAAGTTTGGAGGAGATCCCCATGGCCCGTCATACCACAGAGCTCCAAGGCACAGAGGCCATGATGGACCAGCACCACTCAGGAGCAGTTCATGACTCAGATAATGAGTTCATGCATCACCTGCAAAACAGTAGACACACGGTGCATGTGGGGCAGGTGGACAGCAGTGTTTCTGACATGGATACTGCCATGTCCAATCTGCAGTCAGCTGAACGCATTCTGAACCACCTTATATCTGAAACACAGCACAGTGAAGCTGAGCACAGCTGGTCAGAGCCAGAGGCAGTGTCAGAGAAGTTACTCAAAGGGGAGAGAACAAAGCTCTAACAGTGGCACCAAGCGGTCAAAAGGGAAAATGATTCAGTTTAAACTGAAATGTAGGTCATGTAACTATATGAATCGATAGAGATATACAATATATCGGGCATTAAATGTATATATACCCTTGAGTGTAAAACTGTGATTAGCTAAGACCTAATGTCAGTACTTAGTGGTAGTTAGTCATATATTGTAAAGTGTAGTTACATATTTTGCGTTCTGTAAACTCTAGTGTACTCTATGGAATACCCAATAATTACTTAATAATGAATGAGTAATATAGAAAGTTGCAATTAACATTTTTCTCTGTGTAATTAATAAATGAGGCTTACAGGATTCTTGGCTAAAATGTACGTTGTAGTCTCACAGGTTAATAAACTAATAAACCATTACATATTTAAGTTTGTCTTTCCTTTCAAAGTAAAACCACAACCGTACTGTTAGCTATATCATACTCGGTATAACAGACATCAAATTATGCTGTTTATCAGTCACAGAATGCAGCCTGATCCCTCCCCTACCTGAACATGTCCATGTCATTATTAATCAGGTTTATTTGGGTGTTTGTGCATGACGGGTGATGGCTGCTGAGCAGACATTGGCCTGGATTGATCAGATTGATCAGTTTAATAGGATAGGAAGGCATTAGCTGTAAGATGTTCACCCCAGTCAAGTTCACCAAATCCACTGTACAGCCTTCTGGCAGGTGTACAGTGGGTGCTGGGAATAACAACACTTTTTCAGCATTTTTTGAAGGAAGCAATTAAGGTAATTATTGAAACAGTGGAATACTAGATGTAGATTTCTATTGTTTATTACTTGCATTGCTATTTATTTTAGAAAATACTGTAAGCAAAATATTGCAAGCAAATGTTGCATAGCCTTAGCAATTTTATTTAATCACATTGCTCTTAGTGTCAAGTTAAATATTAGTGTATTTATTTAACCTCATGTCTATATTTTCAGGCAGGGGGTTAGGCTGCCCATTTGTATGTTGTTGCTCTCCTTCCCCTTTTCCCCTGTGAGTCTCTGACTCCCTGACTGCTGCAGTCATGGTTGTGATGAAGATGAAATTCCCTTTTGAGAAAAGAGTGAAGTTGGCCCAGGGGCTGTGGCTCCTCTCATGGTGTGCCACTATGGCAGGAGCAATGACCTTCACCCTTGGGTGCGTCCTCAAAACAGAGCTTCGCAGGAGGGGAGAGGTATAAACACAAACCAGAATGGTTTTCTTTAAGAATGTTTAAGTAGGCAAAATGAATTCCTTAAAAAAGTCAAAAGAAACAAAAAAGAAAAAAATAGATGAATGTTTTATCATTAACATAGTGGTTTTTAATGGAAAAGCTATAACAAAGATAAAATGTGTGTTGATTCCTTGTTAAATTGTCTAATATGCTAAAACTAATTCAATTTGCCCTTGACAAAGAATTATTCACGTGACCCACTTTGAATGACCTTAGGCTTAATCTAAATCTGTGCCTTAAGCTCTTCATGAGAGATAAGTAGTAATAACTTCTATTTGACATACCTGTGTCCATAGAAATGATGGTAATTAATTTCATTGGGAGCACTATTCAGTATATTCCACCCTGTGTGTTTATTCTCTTTGTTATTAAGTGGCTGTTTACACTGCTTAGGTCTGATATATAATTATGGATACAAGACTGAGATGTGGAGGCTCTTTGGCCTTTAAGTGCTATGTAGGCACAGTCTATTTAGCATTTGAATGGACTTATTATTAGTCAGTTTAGACTCTGGCCGAAGAACAGCACACAATGGATCACCTCCAAGAACAAACTCAGTGTGAGCCAAGTGCAGAACAATATCCATCAGCCACTTTCAACTCCCTTAGCCTCCTATTATGTTTAAACAGCAACAGGAGACACGATCAATGCAGTCACTGCAGTAGTGCCGTATAATACTCAACATCTGAAAAGTTGCTTACAATAACACATATTTAGTTTGAAAAATGAAATCTTTCCAACTTTCCAAATCACTGGTTATGCATGGTACGTGCACTTCAATGTTCATAATCTGATTTCTAAAATTATCAGAATATTTATGAATGTTCTCGCAGGTTTTGACAAGCAAAATTATGCAAGATGTGACTAAGACAAGGGTTATCTGGTTATTCTAGATAACCCCCAGTGTGTTCCCAGTGTATTTAAACTAATTTCAAATGGCAAATAAATAATTCCACATGATAAGAACCCCATACAAACTACAGGTCTGATCGTTTTTTAGGTAATGGACAACACCGACATACACATTGTACCAAACACCCTCATGATCGTGGGTCTGGCCTCTTTGGGAATCAACTACTTTGCTGGAAAGATCGGCCAGGATGCTTTAGACGCCGGCAGATTTCCTCGCTGGAAGAATTTCTTGAAGCCCTTCTTTGCAATCTCCTGCTTCTTCACAGTCCTTATGTTACTGGCCGTTGTTATGAACTACGCCATGAAGGGCAGTCTGGAGTCCTCACTAAAGGTGGGCCTAAGAAACGGCATTCGCTTTTACAAAGACACAGACACCCCAGGGCGATGCTTTCAAAAACAGAATATCGATCGACTACAGATGGAGTTCCAGTGTTGCGGAAACAATGACTTCAGGGACTGGTTCGAAGTGCAATGGATCAGCAACCGCTACCTGGATTTCAGCTCAAAGGAAGTCAAAGAGTAAGCTGTTAAAAATAGCTCGCCTATTTTCTTTCTGATTTCCTTTGCCATTTTAATCCCTTTGTGTCTTGTCTGCACTCCAAAGCCGAATCAGAAGCAATGTGGATGGCCGGTACTTGGTAGATGGAGTCCCGTTCAGTTGCTGTAACCCCAGTTCTCCAAGACCCTGCATCCAGTATCAGTTAATGAACAATTCTGCGCACTATAACTACGACTATGAAACCGAGGAACTCAACATATACATTAGCGGCTGCAGAGAGGCACTACTAGACTACTACATGAGCCTGATGAACGCTATTGGTAGCGGTGTGTTTTCTGCATTCCTCTTACAGGTACCGTACTTCAAATGCTGAAACATGATTGCCTTTTTACACATTTACCCTACTTACTGTATATCTGTACATATTTTTTCAGAGCTCAGTGCTGGTGAGTTTGCGATTCTTGCAAACTTCTATGGAGGCAGTGGTAGGAAATGAGAACACAGAGATAGAGACAGAGGGCTACCTGCTGGAGAAGGGGGTAAAGGACACTGTCTTGGAGTACTTGGACCCAGTACTGAAGTTCCTCCTCCTTAAGAACCAGGTTCAAGAAGGAGCTGAGACAACAGATCCTGAAAATGCCTGAACACACAAGAAAAACACTGCAATTGATCTTTACGCAGAGGAACTGATGAACAAATGATTACATCCCTGCTGATCAATAATCCAGATTCTGAATGGTATACATCTCCCCTTACTAACAAAGGACACATTCAGTGAATAACACTTGATTTATTAGCTAGTGAATATGTACAAAATATGCTGAATATTTTTTATCTTTTCTTAACCCAATAAAGGTAAATAATAGCCTACTGCTGTATCAATATCCAAGTCTCATGATACGATCTCGTCATGGTATGAACCTCACGCTACAGTATTTATTGCCATATTGTGGGAAAGTTCACAATATGGTGGGGAGGCTCACGATATAACGATATTATACATAATAACAAGACATGACATTATAAAACGCTTTGACCAGTCATTCGGTACAACATTTATTGTCATATTCATATCAATGGCAAAATTCAAGTAACAACTAAACATTAGTTTGTGATTCATTATATTGTGATGGCTCACAATATTATTGAGACTTTTGACGATACGATATCATGATATTTCGGTTATTGTTACACTCCTATAGTCTACTATGTTATATTTTTCTTGCTGTAAAATAGCCAAATTACAAATGGTGCTTTGGAGCTACCTTGACACAATGCTCAAATGCATTCTTATGTATATTTCAAAAATTAAGTAAATGCAAATGATTTTGTTATAATGTAGGAGGCTCTTACACTATGCATGTGGGTGAAAATAATTTAACAATTAATTTTAAAATTAAAATTTAACAATAATAATAATTCTCAGATCTGACTGTGTTCTTCTTCAAATAATCCCCTAATATCTGCCTCAATCACATTTCATCCAGGTGGATTAGGGATTATGGAGACATACTAATTAAGCGTTAGTAATACCCTTGGAAAGCTCTCAAGTGTGTCCTTTGCTTTGACACGTTTGTTAAAGCTGTTAATCTCGTTTAAACTTGCTAGACTTGCAGGTCAGACGTTTTACTGAAAGTATTAGTTTTAGTTGTAGACATGATCAAATTATAGAGCTATAAACGGAGAATAGTACATTTAGTGTAGTGTGCCAATCCACGGACAGTAGTTCAACAAAATGGTGTTAAAATAATAGACAGATCATTTTCACGTCAGCCACAGCACTCACCCATAGAACTATAATAAAGTCATGTTATAAAGCCATGAACTCACAAAGACAAAAGCAAATCCTGTGGAGCGTGTGACTCCTGCACAGACTCCTGCACAGACTCCTGCACACACTCCTGCACACACTCCTGCACACACTCCTGCACACACTCCTGCACACACTCCTGCACACACTCCTGCACACACTCCTGCACACACTCCTGCACACACTCCTGCACACACTCCTGCACACACTCCTGCACACACTCCTGCACACACTCCTGCACACACTCCTGCACACACTCCTGCACACACTCCTGCACACACTCCTGCACACACTCCTGCACACACTCCTGCACACACTCCTGCACACACTCCTGCACACACTCCTGCACACACTCCTGCACACACTCCTGCACACACTCCTGCACACACTCCTGCACACACTCCTGCACACACTCCTGCACACACTCCTGCACACACTCCTGCACACACTCCTGCACACACTCCTGCACACACTCCTGCACACACTCCTGCACACACTCCTGCACACACTCCTGCACACACTCCTGCACACACTCCTGCACACACTCCTGCACACACTCCTGCACACACTCCTGCACACACTCCTGCACACACTCCTGCACACACTCCTGCACACACTCCTGCACACACTCCTGCACACACTCCTGCACACACTCCTGCACACACTCCTGCACACACTCCTGCACACACTCCTGCACACACTCCTGCACACACTCCTGCACACACTCCTGCACACACTCCTGCACACACTCCTGCACACACTCCTGCACACACTCCTGCACACACTCCTGCACACACTCCTGCACACACTCCTGCACACACTCCTGCACACACTCCTGCACACACTCCTGCACACACTCCTGCACACACTCCTGCACACACTCCTGCACACACTCCTGCACACACTCCTGCACACACTCCTGCACACACTCCTGCACACACTCCTGCACACACTCCTGCACACACTCCTGCACACACTCCTGCACACACTCCTGGACAGAGTCTGCGGGCTCGTGCAGAGTCTGCGGGCTCCAGCTGCTGTGACGCGCGCGTCACGTGACCGTCAGACCGCGCGGGGTCCTCAGACTCAGACTCAGGACTTGGTTTGGATCTGACTCTTTCATTTGAAGCTCTGAGTGAAGGTATGTGTGTGTGAGCCCACTCTTTGCATGCATATTGAAACAAGAACAGGGATTAAACATCACTAACAGAACTGACAGAAGTGAAAATATGAAGTTCGTGAACAGATAATCATAATTGTTAGCATTGACAGCAAAAGTCCATCGGATGCTTCCACGTATGTCTCATAAAAGTGAGCCTTGTTGTTTGCCTGTTGCATATTGGTCAGAAGTAAATCTTTAGATCCTTGAGTCACCCTGGTGTCCGATCAGATGTGTTTTTTACAGGCAGTCACGCCCTGTGCAGCAGAGTCACTCGTCCAAACAGCACTGCTAACAGCCTTAGCTTAGCACTCACAGCCCGAGGACCTGAGTCCAGACTAAATCTGAACTTATCGACACTAAAGACTAGTTTATAAAGCGTGTGGCCATTACACTTCTGCTAAAGCTGGTTACAAGTCCAGCCTGATCAGCTGCTTGGATTGTACATAGAAATAGAAAAGAAAGGAGGTCTGCCAGCAAAGTAAGGTATGTTAATAAATGTTAATAACACATTAACACATGATGTTTGACTATCTCGATGTACCACACTAAGGCAAGATATGAGAGCTGCTCTGGGCTCTGATTTAATCCCTGCCCTTTGTTTAACCTGGAGTTTGAAATGGGACTCTGTAAAACTTAGTGGGTTTATTAGCTCATGCTAGCTTTGCTAGGCCTCATATATTTACCAACACAGCGAAGTCATTTGGATCATTGTTGTACCAAATATTGTGTCAGTGCAGCTGAGATGTTTGGTGAGCCACATTCTGGGGGGTTCACGACTCATTTCTTGAGAGTGAGGCCAGTGCTCCTGGATTTGTAAAATATTGGTTATGTTCTTGTTTTTCACCACATGATGGCGCTACTGTTAAATGGCATTTAGACAACAATACTGTGACAGTTTGTGTAGGACGAAGGCTATACTTCTGTTGTTTTTCTTAAGCATACCTCATCTGACAAAAACAGAGTTTGAAATGATTTTCTAATGTCATCTTTTGCTTAGAATACAAGGAATGGAAGGAGACGATGTCAATTTTCCAGCAGATTCCTCAGATAATCTGTCTCAACGAGGAAGTGTTGCCTCATCTGCTACACTGTCTCGTGGTAAAGCCATTTGTGATTATTATGAATTTATCTTTTACAGTAACACAGCATATTCTTGATTGTCTTTACCCTTCATATTTCCCAGCCCAAGATGTGGTCATATATTTGTTTGGAGACAGTGTAGTGCATTTAACAGTAGAAGGCCTCGGGAGTACCAGTGTTCAGGAGTTGGGACGCAGTGTGCGTGAGGCTTTGAATATTCCTGACTCAATACAAGATGCTTTTGCCTTCTGGTTATGTTCTCCATTACTTGGTAAGACACTTTTCACATTAAGCTGAATGGAACATCTGCTTTATAGCACCAACCATGTGATGTTTTGTGCAGAATTGCAGTTAAAACCAAGACATCAGCCATATAAATTATGTCGGCAATGGCACGACCTGTTGTATCGCTTCACTGAGGCCTCGGAGGAAGACATTTCACAAGGTAACTGTGTGGTTTGATTATGTGATTGGATGTTCTTGTCAATTGGTCTAACAAACAGCAGTGCATCTGCATTTGGCAGGAAAATGTGACTTGAATTTAGTATTTTAGAGCTGTGACAAAAAATATGTTATGCTTCTCTTCAGATGAGCCTTTTCTTCAGTACCGTCGCAATGTTTTTTATTCCAAATCAAAAGAGCTCCAGGTAATATCTCTGCTATATTGTAGCTGATGATTATTAAATAATTCATTATTAATAGATTTTTCTGATCATAGATAGAAGATGAAGATGTTCTAAGGCTATTGTATGAAGAAGCCAAGAGCAACATTCTTATGGGGCGATATCCCTGTGATCCAGAGCACTGGAACAGCCTCGGGGCTTTGAGTCTGGCTATAGAAGAGGGATGTGGAGTGGAGAATCAAAAACTAACAACTACAATAAAGTAAGATTCTTAAATAAATAAATAAATATAAGTGCCAGCTTGTTTTTAAAATTGTTTGAATTGAAAGGTCACGACAAAAACATGATAGTAATCATAACAGATTTCTGGTGGGAAATTGACAGTTTTGTTGTTGTTAGAGAAAAGAAGTTGTCCTCCTTCCTGCCTGCTCATGTTGCTTTGGGGAGTGGAGGGCTGCTGTCGACACTCAGAGGAAAATCGAGTCGTCAGGCGGCTCTGGAGCAGAGTCTTCTAGAAGAATACAGAAAGATCAACACATCCTCTGAGTGCACACAGCTCCTGCACCAGTACCTCAGCACCTGCCACTCTCTGCCTTATTATGGGTACAGCATAAAACCATAAATTTATCTATACCATACGTTTTAAAATGCAAAATTACATCCTGAAACTAATCTATATTTATCAATTTATTGCTTAATTGACAGATGTGGTTTCTTCAGTGGGGAAATTGACAAACCAGTTCAAGGGATCCTGCAAAGAGGACGACGGAAAGCTGTTTCTGTTGGAATCTGTCTAGAGGGAGTGTATGTTATGGATGTTAAAGAAAAGGTGCATATTGTAGCACATTAACTACTTCCTAAATGCTTTATTATCTACCTATTATCTACTTTATTTACTTTTTTAGCATGTACTGCTGGGTCTGAAATTCAGTGAACTGTCCTGGGACCACACTTATCCAGAAGAGGAGGGGGACTCTCATATACTGTGGCTTGAGTTTGATGGAGAAGAGGATGGCACTCCAGTCAACAAGCTGCTCAAAATCTATTCAAAACAAGTACGTGCAAGCACTTCATTTGGCAAATTTAGGTTAATGCCTTTCCCAAATGAGAGTACTGTAAATAAATACTCTCACGGGAGAGTATGTCTGTCTGTCTGCTCAAATAGACCCTTTTTCTTTCCCATGTCTCCATTGGTTAGAATCTGTGAGCTTGAGATCACAATCGAGATTGCTTTATTTTTTTCCGAAGGAAATTTGTCCTGGACACACAGAAAAATACACATAAGACACAAAATACAGAATGTGACAAAGCCATGAGTGAGTGACAGGTTAACCAGTCACAGTGTGTGTAACTTTGAGAAGAAGATGACTGTACATGTGTATTGTGTCTATTGAAGTCCACTCTGATTCCAAGAGTAAATTTCCCATTCCTTTTCCCCATAGACGTAGATGAAGAAATAAAATATTAAGAGTTAAAGACACCGCAAAGGCTAAGCAGCTATGTGGTAACTGATGTCCATAGTGCAGTTGCTTTGAGAATAAAACACAGGATTATGAAAAAAACAACAACCTCGGTTTATAAAGTTTCAGAAACATTTTAAATTAAAATATAGGGTGCCTTATGTTACCACAAAGCTGGTTAATCCTGTGCTCTTTCAAATTTGTATTCTTTTAAAATATTTTTTTCAGAAGGTTTAAGTGGAAAATTAATGTGAAATTTAGGGGGCGGGTGGTCACTGTTAAGTTCCATTTGCCTCTTAAAGGTCATTGTTTTTTGCATCCAAGAACATAAAGTGGCTTTATACACCCATCTATGAAATATGCTAAGATCTGTTGTGTGTGACACAGGCAGAGCTAATGAGCGGCTTCATAGAGTACTGCGTGGAGCTGAAGTGTGTATCTGAGGCAGCAGCCGAAACAGATGGCGAGCCCGGCCAATCTCAAGCCTCCGGAAAAGATTCGAGCAGCAAGAATGGCCGAGGAGGGCGCCGCGGGTTACTACGGAGACAAAGCAGCGTTGTCTGCAGTCGTGTCCACTCACTTAACACCATTAGCTACGTGGATACTGGTGAGCTCTGTCATTTCTTACACAGTGGAATCTGAAATCTGATGTGATAAATATACACCAAATGCAGAGGTGGCTAGAGTAGCCAAAACTGTACTTGAGTAATATTACTTAAAAATAATATTAGTTACTGAGTAATAATAATAATTGCTCAATTAGAAGTACAAAGTACTTGGGGAAAAATACTACTAAAGTAAAAGTAACTTAAAGAGTAACTGTTGGGACGTCTAAGAGAGTTAGAGTTAATGTAATTTGAAGGAGAAGACATTAAATAATACAAAAAGTGGTATTTCCAAAGGATATATCAGATGATGTTCAAATGATTTAATATTGTCAACATAAAGCTTTTGTCACTCACAGTGGAAAAGTGCTTCTAGAAAAGTACTCTTAAAAGTACAATATATACTTAGTGCCCACCTCTGACCATATGTATGATATGTCTGGAATAACAGAACTGTGGTTGTGTTTCAGGAAAGGAAATCAAGCGTTTAAAACCAAAAAGAGCTGCTTCCTTCTTCACTCGACAGGCAACAATTTCCTCTTACTCTGCTGTTCAAGGGGCAGACAATCTGGAGCAGGGTTAACTCTTCAACTTCTCTTTTTTGCCTTGAAAGACCAAACTTTTACATTTTACACTGAAAGTCAATGAACAAGAAAACATTTGTAACTATTAATATATTGATGTGGAAAGGACCAAGTGAGGGATATTTATATCTTGAAGTCATGTATATAAAGAGTAGGCAGTAATGTGAAAGTAAAGTGTGACAAACTCTTCCAATGTTCAAGTTGAGCCTGAAGGAGGCAAAGAAGTAATTTAATATGTTGCTATGATAAACAAGTGAGCTGTACCATATCTCCTTACATTATATCAAGTCAGAACATTTTAAACATCTGCAGTATTCTGGGGTAATGTGTTTTTAATATCTCTGGTAAAGCTCACTGGGTTACTACCACTTTCTGAGAGATTCTGTTATTTTTAGGGCTTTGACATTCTGTGAAGGGATAGTTTGTATTATTCTGTGGTTAAATGTTGTTTTGGTAATATTTAATGGTATTTGCTCCTGTTTTCTTACATACTGTTGGTGCCTTGTTTCTTTGAATTAAGTGGTGCCATGCATCTATTTTGTTAACCTGAGTTCAGTTCTAATTCTCATGTCAGACCTTCATTGTCATGGCTAACATACCTCAACTTATATATGACAAAATGTGTATTAATGGATTATACAGGAAGAGGTTTAATTTGGAGAGCTGAATTGTACAGTATGTTATACATATTTTTCTCATACCCCTTGCCTAAAATGACATAAGATGTTGTAAAGGCTGAAATAATGTGTAGGGTTCACTGCCATGGACTTGCTCTAATCTTAACAAGTGGCGCTATTTATGTTGACAGCCACTGCAAAATAGAACAAGGCTTCTTGATAGGGTAAAATGGAAATTAATGGAACACTGATGCAATACAATATTTTCTAACTTTGTAATGTCCAATCTGATGTGAACTCTAAACCTGATGGATTTTTCTGGATAAAATAATTGTGGAAGGGAAGATGTATTGTTGAGCAAAAACAATTGTGTTATTGAAATATGCTGTTACAATCACACCAAAGTAGGCCTGTACTGCTGAGGCCTGCAGTACAGTATGCAGCCTGAAGCCTCACAGGTAAAAACTAACAATTGCTTGTGTTTGGTTGTTGGCTAATAGCAGTTTACTTCACAATAAGCCATTAAAACTCAGCCTTCTTCTTATATTATATATACCTTAAACAACTCCAGCAATTCATTGAATTCTCTCACACTACATGATGATGCATGTTGTGCACGTGTTGTAAAATAGTCATTCCCACATCTGACACATACTGCACTACTAATACCATTTCACCTGTTCACCTTTTGTAACTGCTTTACTTCTTCTGATATTTTGTATATTTTATTCAAAACATTTGTATACTAATTTAAAGACATGCTTAAAACACCTCAAAACATAAAGTGCCTATTAATTTGTACAATTTGCGCTGTTCTGCAGCTCGCCTTGGAAAAATGACTATGTCATTGCTTTCATCTAAAATTATACATTGTGAATGCTTTTCAGTACATTTCACTGTTACTGTTTATTATGTAATTTTTATCAATAAATGCACAACGAAGTTTTTTGTTTGTGTCTACGTTGTTTTATTGGGTTTTTTTTTTATTCATTAATATAAACGTGCATTTTTATAAAGCAATATGAACGAGAAGAATTTCAAATTCTTATTTTTCCTGCTTTGTTTTTCACCCATTTCCGGTCTTTGGGGCTAAATCATCTTGACTATTTTACTCTTTGGTGACGTACTCCCCGTGTTACGGGATTGGCTACAAACCAGGAAGTAGCATCGCTGTTTGACTAGTTGAGGGGTTTGTTTTGAATTATGTTCTTTCCATGAATTACAGCGTCATCTTGGTTGAATTATTAACGATTAATGTGTGTTAATCTTTGGGGATTAAAGTGCGTCAACGCTGAGTGCAACTGAAGCTGATTTTTCCTCCTATACCGTGCATTAGTTGCTAGTCTGGTCCCGTCCGTCTTAGCTTCTTGTATTCATACACTTAAAAGAGTAGAAAATGAACGCCGAGGCGGACGGCTCCGGGGCAGAGGACAGCGGCAGGAGACGCAGGGTTCACGGGATGCTGAAGCTCTATTACGGGCTGAATGAGGAGGGAAAGGCCACGGAGCAGGCAGAGTCCCTGGATCCTTGTGATATCAATGGGCCTCACTTCGACCCGGAGCTTTACCTCAACAAGGTGATGTCATGTTACTGCTTATTATAGACTGTGACTATTTTTGTGCTTAACTTTACATGCATTTATTGGCTGGAGCTTCTGTATATTATAAGATGCACGTTGTAACTTTTCTGGTGAGGAATAGGTCCTTCTTGTCTCCATGTAAAATGCATGGCTTTGACTGAATTTTCCTCAGAATGGCATTATCCTATTCTGCATTTATTCAATTAAAGGAGTTTTTATTGCTAAACAAATACCTTGAAAAATGCTTTCATACTGTGTGTTTGCCTCACCATGGATCTGATCTGTAACTTGGCCTGGTTGTGTCTCCATGGAGAGACATTTACTATTGATATTCCTGGCTAAATGAGAACATCTTCATGTTGACAAGCAGCTGACTGAGCCTCCACCTCAGAAAAGTTGCACACCTAAAAGTCTTTTCACAAACATAACATTTCAAATAATTCTTGCTTCTCTTCTTCTTACAAGATTTTTACTTTCTAAAACAATAGTTAGGAACTTACTTGTTTGTCTATTACAGCTGAGAAGAGAGTGCTCTCTGGCAGAGCTAATGGATCATGAGACATGCATGGTCAAACAGATCCGCTCTCTGGACAGCGACATGCAGACACTGGTGTATGAAAACTACAATAAGTTTATATCTGCAACAGGTAGAAAAACTCTTAGCCATATAGCACCAATATAATCCAGATCTGTCCTTTAAATCCCATTTTATTTATTTTCCAGACACAATAAGAAAGATGAAGAATGATTTTAAAAAGATGGAGGATGAAATGGACTGCCTTTCTGCAAACATGGCAGCGATTACAGACTTCAGTGCTCGGATCAGTGGTACACTCCAGGATCAACATGTGCAGATTACTAAACTTTCAGGTTAGACAATAAACAAGAAAGAAAAGCTCAGAACCTGATTAATAAGGCCTTTCACAGTGTCACATTTTATAGATATAATACTGAAAGTTATGACACTGCTACAGTAATCCTAAAACAAAATAAACCCCTCAAAAAATACTAAGATGAATAAAAATGTATATGTCTTTTCCAGGTGTCCACACATTATTAAGAAAGTTGCAGTTTCTTTTTGAGCTTCCTGCCAGATTAAACAAGTGTCTGGAGCTCCAGGCCTATGCTCAGGCAGTAAACGCTCACCGCCGAGCTCGCTGTGTCCTGCAGCAGTACAGCCACCTCCCATCCTTCAAAGGGATCCAGGACGACTGCCACGCCATCATGGACAAACTGGCCCAAGAGCTACGGCAAAAATTCAGGTTAGGCAAAGAAATTTAGTTTCTAGACAATCTTGGCCAAATTAATTGTGATTAAAGATAATATCACAATAATTATTCAAGTTTCAAATGTTATAGATATGAATTATTATTACTTTAATGAATAGGTTCTATTTAAACAACTTTGATATGATTGTACTGGGTAATCAGTGAAAACAACTACGATCTAGCAGAGAACATGGATGAGTAGTTTTTTTTGGCACTTTCTGGTATATAATGCCCATCATTTTTGTTAATGAGTATGTCTACCTTTTTTACTGCAATAAATTATATTGTTTATAGTTCAGGTGAAGGTCACACAATTCTTATTTGGTACTTGATTGATTTTATTTATTGGCTGTTTGGAACCCCCTAATGACTATGAAAAGGGTGGGAAATATAGTCCAAATTTAAAATCTCACAATATCTTTGCATTAACTCTTTAAAGCTACCATCTGTAAGTTTATTTTACCCTATGTACCAGTGGATGCAGAAATGAAACCTTTTGTCAGGCCAAAGTTGGCTAAAGTAAAGTGGTTATACTAGTATGTGAGAGAGTATGGATCTGGAATATGCTAAAATATATTAGCATATTATATATCTTATATATAGTATATATCTTCTTGGTTGAGATTTAAGTCAAGCTCAAGTATTCTGAGTGGACCATAAAGTTTACCACAAAAATACAGAAATATCACCATATACTCTTGTATAAAAGATTACACTAGATGTTTCTGTCCATTTTATTTTTCATCTGCTCTTCATTTGATTTACTCTATATGCAGATTTTCAATAAATACGGAACAACATTTTTGGTATCTCCCCGCTCTGCTGCAAAATGTATTTATTCATAAAAATATCTACACACATAATATATGACTAGTTTTAAGATGGTTGTTGAAAAACTACATTCACCACTTGTGAATGCATGTAGTTGTTTTAATGTTAGAGTATTTCCTCATTTATTCACTTTTGTACAGTGTATGCCAGCTTCATATTATGTTGTAACATTTTCTGCTTTTTTGTAAGGTTACGCAACATTCACTTTGCCCTGATGTGAAATATTCCCTTCATATTTTTCCATTTGCTTGTTTGATTGCTTCTGCAGGGATGGTGGCACTAGTTCCAAAGACTTATCGGAGTGTGTGGAGCTCCTGCTACAGCTGGATGAACCTGCGGAGGAGCTGTGTGACAAATTCCTCAGCCATGCTCGATCTCGACTTGAATCAGATCTCCAAGGCCTGGGGGCAGAGATAAAACCTGATGTTTCCTCTGCTACTTCTGCTCAAAATGAATCATCAGGTGCAGATGCTGGTTCACTCACCGATGCCTCTCCTACAGGGCTGCCCTCCCCCTCCTCTCCCAAAACAGACATCTTGGAGTTCATTGATCGCGGCTGCAATGAGTTTGTCAGTAGTCTATGCTTAGTAATTACATCTTACCAAGAACTGTTTATAAACCACCCTCAAACAGGTGATCTTGCAACTAAGAATATTCCCCAGATGGCAAATGGCAAGCTTCATTCATTTGTAGATGATCTCGCTGCTCGGTATTTCTCCCTGGTTGAAAGAAGGATACAAGAGGAAAGAGGAGTAGGTGATAACTCTCTGCTTGTTCGCGCTTTGGACCGTTTCCACCGCAGACTCCAAGCTGTGGCCAAACTACTTCCTGGTTCATCAGTACCAAACCAGGGCACTGAGATTGTGATCCGTGCTGCAAATGAGCGTGTGAAGCAGTACCTGTGTGCGCTGCAGAGCTTCTACATGGACAGTTTAACAGACGTGAGGCAGGCGTTGGCCACACCCCGTCTCTCTATGGGCGGAGCTTCAGTTGTTGGGGGGCCTGCGTCCAACAGGGACAACCCCAGCAGTTTGCCAGAGCTGCTGTCCTCCCTGTCGTCCTCCATTCTCAATCAGATCAAGTCTGTGCTGGCGTCAGTGCACCTTTTCACAGCCAAAGACATCACATTCTCTAATAAACCATATTTTAAGGTCAGTAGTTCCTCTCTTGTCTTGTCACATACCATTCAATACATGTCTTTGTTATACCAAATGATCTTACTACATATTTAGTTATTCAAAATGAATGCTGATTGAATCCATTGTTCGACACAATCAGTCTCGAAAGAGTTTTAAAAGTACTTTAAAGTGAACTGGCTGATTAAATAATGATACGATTCAAATATAGACTTCCTGTGTAGTTTTTACCTTCTGTACAATTATGCTGATGATATCCTCCACTTGTCTTGTCAAAGGGTGAATTCTGCAGTAAAGGTGTGCGCGAGAGCCTGGTGGTGAGCTTCATTAGGTTTGTGTGTCAGTCTTCACGTCAGTTCTGTGAAAGTGCCGGAGACAAGGGCGGCTCCACCCCTCCTGCCCTGCTGCTGCTGCTGTCACGCCTCTGCCTGGACTATGAGACCTCCACCATCTCGTACATACTCACCCTGACTGATGAGCAGTTCCTGGTGCAGGCAAGTGTTCATAGTATACCAAATATGTACTATATTAAAAAGTTTGTCATACTGGTCGGGGCTGTAGATCAGCTACTGCTGTAACTAGATCTGTAGCCAAACCTCCTCGTGGAACTGACCTAGTCAGATCTTTCAAGTTAAGTCTGGCCTGGTTGTTTCTTAGATGAGAGACTGCTGGGAATCCCAGGTGCCACAGTGGGGCAGCAGTGACTCTTGTTGTGAACTTCTTGCCCAGTGTGAAAGTGGTGCTTGAGTGTTGGTGATGGTCGGAAGTGGCAGATGGTGCAGATTGTCAGCCTTGTTTCCATCAGTCTGCCCCAGGGAGGCTGTGGCTGCTATATTAGCTTACATCTACCAAATGTGGTGTGGACTGAGTGATTAATGCATTGTAAAGCATCCTTGAAACGCAAAAAGAAAAAGAATGCTGTAGTAACGAAAGTAAAGCTGATTTAATTTAGCAAGTGCTACATTGGGATGTTTTATCTATTGAACAGTTTGCTATGAATTTTGACTAGAATGTAATTGCTTTCCACCTCCTCCAGTATATCTCATTTTACAAAAGAAATTATTATTTTTTTCACTTTACCTGTGTCCATTGAAAATCAAGCCCACTTCACTTACTTAGAGTTGTTTATCTTCACAGCACCACAGTCCTGTTACACCGGTCACTTCATTGTGTGCTGAGGCCAGAGAAGCCGCACAGAAACTTTTGAACCATTATGTGAAGGTTGGTTTTGCCAGCAGACTGTAGAAAAACATTTCAAACTTGTGTGTGTGTCTCACTGTTGCTTTTTGTTCCCCAGGTTCAGGGGCTGATTATTTCTCAGATGCTCAGAAAAAGTGTGGAGACCAGAGACTGGGTGAACACTATTGAACCACGAAATGTCCGTGCTGTGATGAAGAGGGTTGTGGAGGACACCACCTCTATTGATGTTCAGGTATTTAGACATTTGTCATGGTGTTTGTAAATTGCTTTTTCTATTGACTGTTTTGTGATTTGTACCAGGTGGGTCTTTTGTATGAAGAGGGAGTGAGGAAAGCACACAGCAGTGACTCCAGCAAAAGGACTTTCTCAGTGTATAGCAGCTCCAGGCAGCAGGCCCGCTACGCTGCCAGTTACACGCCAAGGTACACACCTGCGAGCTAACACACTGTTTGTGATGGCCCGGACCCCCATGTTTACAACAACTCAGCCTTCTGGTGTGACATGATAAAAATGATTAAAAGCTTTCTCTGCCCGCAGTGCTCCTATGGACACTAATCTGTTGAGCAACATCCACAAGCTGTTTTCTGAAAGGATTGACATTTTCAGCTCAGTAGAGTTCAACAAGGTGAGCACAGAGTATTACCCCATGATAAATCATCAGAGGTGATACACCACAGCCCCTCTCATAAGTACCTCTCTCTCTCTCTCTCTCAGGTGTCGGTCATGACGGGAATCATCAAAATCAGCCTCAAGACGTTCCTGGAGTGTGTGCGCTTACGCACGTTTGGTCGTTATGGACTGCAGCAGATCCAAGTGGACTGCCACTATCTGCAGATGTATCTGTGGCGCTTTGTTTCAGATGAAAACCTTGTACACTTCCTGTTGGATGAGATTGTGGGGAGCTCTGCTCATCGCTGCCTCGACCCTGCCCCCATGGAGCAGAGTGTGATTGAAGTCATCTGTGAGAGAGGATAAAGCTAAAAATACACTCTTATATTATTGTATGACTGTCCATAGTAAGAATGCAGTGATAGATGTGCTGTTAATGCAAGACTGCTTCAAACTGCGAGTAATCCATTTTGTGAATCAGTGAAATTGAATTCAAATTCAATTCAATTAACCTCTTATGTATTTATTGTGCTCTTAATATCCTGACTTGAATTCATTCATTCAAATCTTTTTAATTTTGGAATCACTGTCAATGTTGGGTATGGGTATTCTATTTATAAGAAGATCCACTATACGGGATGTGCTTTTCATTTTCTGAGACTACAATTACCAAACAAATTATAAAAGATATCATCTATATTTAAAGTTATGCTAAAATATTTATTTCACTTTTATTTCTGTTTGAATATTAAACCGATCACTAATGAAGTTACAAATGAAGAAGCTGCTTGATATTTAATTAATCTATTATGCATCTCTTCAATAAACAACGCACTCATGAAAACTCCTGTTTTATCATTTGTTATAATGTGTGTTTCTCCACAAAACTCCTGAAGTCCACAACTGCCTGTCGCCATCTCACCACGGAAGCTGATTGGTTAGAGTATCTTATCCCCGCCCTCTTCTGATGACAGGGGAGTGATGTGATTGGCTGATCAGAGTATTACGTGCAAAGAAACGACGCACTGTGGGGTTAGGGGGCGGGGCCGTGACACCTACATCCAGGTTCAGTTTGCGGTGGAGTTGTTATAACTACACTCCTGAGTTTATCTTCTGTCATTACTACGGTAAGAAAACACACTGCAGCCACGGGTTCTATCTGCGTAGACTTTTCATAGTTTCTCAAACGTAAATCCCACACTTTTTAACTGCGTGAAACATCGTGCACAGTTATGTCTGATAACTGCAATGCCACAAATTGCACTTTGCCCATACATGCATGCACTTGATAAAGCTCACAAATATTATAGGTTTGCTCAGCTTTACACATTATAATCAAATATTATTAACTTATATGACAAAATATCTCAGATGTGTGTTATTATGGGGTAGTAGTCTGTCTGCCTAGTCGTTTAATGATATATTTATGTTTTTTAATAATTTTTATTATTTTAGCCTATATTTCTTCACAGGTTCACAATGACACCAGGAGCCAAACGCCAACACACTACTGAGAGAGAATTTGGAGGAACTCTTGGTAATGTGTTCACTGCAGTTTTTACATTTCAAGAAATGCAAATTGAGATGTTATTTTTAACTGAATTTATGCCTTCTTATTATGTAGGATTTTTTGTTTACTAAAATTTGGTTATGCAAATGAGCCAATCTGTGTGGTTATTGTTTTGTGCATGACTATTTGAGCCCCGCTGTGTCCACTGAACTAAACATCGGCATAAATTATCTTCCCATCTGTTTAAAGTGAACTCATGTATCGAGCATGACAGTGTAACAGAAGCTCAGATAAAACTACTAATTACATCAAACACTTTTCTCACAGTACGGCTTTGGTTTGCAAGATTTTGGAGGAAAACCAAATTGCAGTTTTTGTATGTAGTATTGCAAATAGATGTGCAATATCTGTATAAAACGTTTGATTCTGTTCAGAGTGCACGTCACAAAATAAGTATAACAGTAAAAAACATCCAAAAAATAGTTTCATGAATGTTTGTCTAAACTACAGATACAACAAGATCTTTGTATAAAAAGACCGGATGTTACTTGATGTTTTGTTCTTTGCTAAGGACATTCTGTTATCTAAATAATTTCAGCCACTGCGTCAATTCAAATTTCAATTGTAATATATTGTGAAGCGCTTCTTTGATGTGTATCTTATTGTTTTATCATATTTTGGCTACTTCAGGTGCTGTTTGTATCCCCGTCTTCCTCCCATTGACGGTGCTTTTTCTTATCGGTGTGAGTCGGACTCCTTCGGCCAGTCCCTTCCAGTGGCCTCCTCCCTTCCCTTCGTCTGATCTGCTGTGGGACCCTCTGGCCCCTGTGCTGCTGCTGGGATGGATAGGCCTGCATGCACTGCTCTACCTGCTGCCTCTGGGGAAGGTCAGGAGCTTTTGTATAAGTTTAATCGTCACATTTATATAGGATGTGTTGTTTTTTTTTATCTCCAAACTTCTTTAAGTCAAGTCAGCAAGCGATGATGGGAGAAAAATGTACACATAGTTATTTTTAAACATTTTTTTTTTATATAAAGTGCGTTATAATCTATTTTTAAAATAGACATAAATGGACATAGCTAACCCGCTAGCTGCTGCGTTTCAAATAGGAAGTGAGCGAGGGGGGGCTTCTGGCTCCATTGACTCTGGCTGCAATTGACTTTACACTGAAACACTGAAACACAACAGCTACAGTGAGCCTCATAATTTTGATCTTAAAGTGTTCATATTAACCTGATCTACATGATCCTGGTCTTTTTATTTTACTATTTTAGCTGTAAATAAATTCCTGTTCTTAATATGGAACTCGGCTCCAAATTCGCCTCATAACTCACACTCCCTTATACTCTTCTTTATACAGTCTATGTTTTTTAAGTGACCATTCCTGATCTGCTTCTGTTCTACTTAGTACTGCAGGACAGAGCTGGGCGATATGGAGCAAAAAATATAGCTCAATATATTTTGCTATATCTCGATATACAATATATATATCGATATCTGTACAGGAAAAATAACCCCCCCCAAAACTACTGTAAAAACAAAAATGTTCTGCCATCAGTCCATCCATCCATCAGTCTGCCAGAGGGCAGCTGTGGCAACAATAGTAATTTATCACCAAGCTTGGAGTGAATGAATAATGCAGTGTAAAGTGCTGTGGGAGTCTTGAAAGAAGCTGTATAAATGAGGTTTTTTTTTCAGGTTTCAGAAGGACTAGAACTGAAGAATAAGATGCGCCTCAAGTATCCAATAAACGGTAATATGCTTTAATCTCTCTAGTTTTTCTCTGTAAAAAATTCTGAATAGAGATGCACCGATCCAGCTTTTTCAGTTTGGATAATGATTCTGATACTACAGCTTTAAGTATCTGCTGATATCTGATATCAACCGATATCAGAGCAGAGACAGAGATACCTTTTAAATAACATTTATTTAATTTAAACAAAAATTAAATGAGTCCAAAACGATCCAAAAGTGTTATGGAGCTGTTATAAGTTATTATTTGTTTGTTATAAGTTGTTTCATATAAATACAGAACTACTTCATATAAATAAAACTTCAGAACATTATGAGACTTTCAGTACTAATTACTTGTAAATAGTCTTATTACGTCAATGTATATGTTCATCCAAGATATTGACAAAACCGATACTTAGAGGCTGGTCCAACACATTTTTCAGTACACCTATATTCAGTACGAGTATTTGAACAGTGCATTTCTTATTGAGAGTAGCTTATAAAGCCTGTGGTCCTGTATCCACCGTGTATTAAGCTGAACCCCGTATAGTCCCTCTGGTCATCATGTTGTACAGTCGAGCACTTTTGGCACAATAGCTTCTGTCACTCACCTTATCTGCCTCCACCAGCGAGCTCAGTTTTGTTGTGGTCTCCAGGTTTCCATGCCATGTGCATCAGTGTGGGGCTGATTCTGCTGTTACTAAAGCTGGGTGCTCCTCTGGGGGGCCTCTTTGAGCTGCTGCCCCCTCTGGCCATGTGCGCTATTGTGCTGTCATTCCTGTTCTCCGTCTTCCTTTTCGTACGATCCTTTTCAGTCCCTTCTGATGCACTCGCCGAAGGAGGCAACACAGGTGAGAGATGGAGAATGTAACACACAAACATACACTCACCTGCAGTGTCTTCGCTTGTGGGCAAATGGCAAAAGGCTGTGGTGTCTTTGTGTTTTATGGGAGATTTTTTGCAGACTGTGAAGCAAATGAACACAAGAAACATAGTGGTTGAGAGTGTAACATTTTTCTATCTATCTAATATAATGATGATTTATGTTCTGATCTGAAGTTATGGTGTCGTTTCCTCATCACAAACATACCTGGGGTTTCTAATCTCTACTTAAATTAGCTTTTAACTTGAAAACTACCACTTCATGACATCACAGGGTAGGACAGTGCATTTTTAATTTGACAGAACAACAAAACAACTCCAGGATGAGGTAATAACATTCTTAAAAGCTCCCAAGAGTCAATTTTCTGACATTTAGAACCTATTTAAGTAACAGATTATAGATTTTTTTGACTTGGTTTATTTGACAAATACTACAAATACTAAAAATGGCCACTATAACATCAGGAAATGGTGCAATTTTTCAACCCCGAAGACTGTTAGCCATAAGATAAATATGACAAGTTCCTTAAAAATGATGATACTGTTCAACATTTATGGATGATGAGCTTGGATCGTTCATTCAAAAACAATAAATCTACCATAGCGTTGTATACATTAGGTCCCTGGCCTCCATCTGAAATTATAATGGAAGAATAATGTTTTGCCAGAGTAATTGCAGATGAGCAGCTCAGTCGGCAGGTGTTAGTGCTGAGGCTCCAGCACCTGCTCTCATTTGTGTTCATAATGATTCTCTTTGCACTTGTTGGTCGCTTTGAATTTGTGATTCATTTTAAAGATATCGGTAATAACGTAAGCTCTTCTGTTTTTTTAGTTTTAACATAATAGTTTGTTTTCAGCTGGTTATTTTCAACGAATAAGGACACATCTATTTAAAGATTAATGTATCAGTATTTTCAATATGGCACACTGCAATTTAATCTACCAACTTTTCTAGTGGAAGGTCCATCCATTGCTTTTTTCCATAAAGATATTATTGCTTTGGTATTAAACCTTTCTATCTTTATGGAGACAAAACCAGCCTAAATTACAGCTCTGATCTGTGGAGAGGCAGCCTCACGCACAGTCAGAATATCTGTTTTTTCTTGGTATTTTTGGACAATAAAACCACTGAATTTAATAAATGTAAGGCAGAGCGGTTTAATGTCATACTGTGGAACATTTTGTCAGAACAATGACATATCCATAGAAACAAGCACGTGACAGACCCCCAACCAAAAAGTTACATAGTGGGGACTAAACTGGGACGAAATTTGGAATTAAATCGGGGACTAGATCAGGACCAAACCAAGTCGACCCAAAAGGACTAGTGTGAAAGCACCATTTATGGCCTTGATATGACCTGGCTCCCATTTACTGTTATAACATGGTTGTTAACTATTATTTTATTTATTTGTTTTATTTAATTTTATTTAAAGCAATAGAAACACAACACAACAGAAAACATTAACCTCAGAGAGAAAAGATTCTCTGTGCCAGATTTAGCTGCAAACTACTTTCTGTCTGCAGTCCTTCAGCGGGTACAAAACACATTAAAGAAAGTAACTCTTATGAATCTAACACATGGTCAACATGTCATACGGTCATGTCTGGAATTTCTCTTTTTTCATCAGGGAATTACTTGTATGATTTCTTCATTGGGCGGGAACTAAATCCTCGGATTCAAGATTTTGACCTAAAATATTTTTGCGAGCTGAGACCAGGTCTTATTGGATGGGTGAGTATTATTCTATACATTTTCTCTGCATAAGTGTCTTTTATTCAAACAAAAATGCATGTATGGAATAATCCTGCCATTAAATCTGTCTATCTCGTATTACACTGTGTTTTCAGGCCAATTTACAGGTGAGATCTGTGAAAAGGTGACCTTACTCACAGTAAGAATATGTGTTTTTAAAGGTATTTTTGACCAGTAAAACAGCCATAGTTGAATAAACTCATATAAGTGCAATACCATTGTAGAACATTACTGGCCAAGCTATAACCTCTTCATGGTAGCAGACATGAGTAGTTACGCAGTTCACCTTTACTTCATGCTCAAAAGCATGTATTCTTACTGTGAGCAGGGTCGTCTCCTGCCAGATCTGACCTGTAACTTTGCTAATCTAAGTCTTCATGTAGATAAATGTGTTTAATGCCTTACTGTGGAACATTGCAGCAAAGCAATTCTGTGGAAATGAGCAGGTGGCAGATTCTGTATCATAAAAGTTACATAGACAGAATGTCAAGGTGATTCCTCCTATTAGTTGTACAGAGTCTGGCTTGTAGTCCTCAGCTCTATTCTGAGCTTGTCTGAATAATTTAACGCTCACCCTGTTTTCAATAATGAGCTCAGCTGGAGATCCACAAATTTACCAACAGGAGGCAATGTTGCTCCACTCTCACTGATTTCTGTGGCCTGTGAGTTTGCACAGTAAGAGGCAGAACTTTCCCTCCCTAATGACTTGACACAGTAAATCAAATCACCCCCCTGTCTATTAGTCATCAGCCCAAATCAGACAAATCAGGAAGGCCCGGATAAATAGACCCATTTTTATCCAAACATGATTGACGTTGTGCCACTTTAGCTGATCTGCGGCGGAAATGTTAATACCATATTTCCTTACTTTTTTTTCCTACTTTTGCTGTTGCGCATCCATCAGGCAGTAGTTGGTTTGCATATCTGAATGTTTTAAAGGCAGGTGCGTAGGAGAGAGGACAGAAAAAGACTCCATCGGCCTGGCTACAGACTGTGTGGGAGATTTCCTGTATTTTTCCTCAAAGTCATACATGTGATGAAGCAAATATTCAAAATCCAAAATATTAAGCGTTTGCGAATAAAAATGAGAGATTTTGTCTTTAGGCAAGACACTTTACTGTGCCTAGTATGAATGTGGTATGTGAGTGAATGTTCAAGTCAGTTTACCCCAGGGCATATGTGGCTATAATAGTAAATCACCACCACAGACTCCGGACTGAATGAATAATGCACCATATGTGAGGTTTTGATAAATACACAGTTCTTTTATTTTCTCATTTTGCTTGCAGGCATTGTGATATGTCTTATAGTGGATTATAGTGCAAGAAAAAGCAATTTTGTCACTTCCAAAAGCGTACAATACAATCTCCCCTTTCTATTTTTTTACCTCACCAAATCATGTACCATGTAGTGGGATATGCATTTTGATGGTTTCATGAAGAATTCGCTTTCCTAATGAAGATATATTGTGCTTTCTTTGAATATTAAGTATTAAACTATGACATATGTTCATTATTTTACATTTAGTTCTCTGTAAACTGTAATATTGTAATACTGTAGTATAAACTCTGGGCAAATTAGTAGTTAATAGCTTATATACAGCCATGTTGTATTCAGTAGTTGAAAATAGGGCTGCAACAAAGATGATTTTAGTACTTGCATAGTCAGTGGTTCTTTGATGAGTAGAATAGCCAGTGATCATGTCTATTGTACATTGAGATAAGTTAAGATAAAATTAAGATATGGTGACTAAAGGCTTCTAGATAGTTCACTTTGTTTGTCTTCGTGTTCTTTTTTGACGTTTTGATTTAATAATGTCACCATTTTTGTCATAAAAAGGTCCAGATAACAATTAAATAAATGATCAATCTACAGTTACGAGTAATTTTGAGTAATTCGAAGGCTTCTAGATAGTACACTTTGTTTATTCTCCCTTCTTTGTGTTCTTTTTTGACGTTTTGATTGAATAACGTCACCATTTTTGTCATAAAAAGGTCCAGATAACAATTAAATAAATGATTAAAATACAGTTAGGAGTAATTTTGTTAGTCGAGTGGACACCATTAGTCAGTTAATCAATAATTGCAGTTTTACTCCCTCTCCATAGCTGAATACACTGTGCTTGTTATCTTACCTTGCAGGTGGTGATTAATTTGGGTTTTCTAATGAAAGAGGCGGAGCTCCGAGGTTCCCCGTCCCTCGCCATGATCCTTGTCAATGGTTTCCAGCTGTTGTATGTTGGAGATGCTTTGTGGAATGAGGTACACTCTAATTACAACCCCAGCGTCCTGTCGAGCTGGATTTTGTTATTAATCACTAATAATGAGTAATTAACAGGAGGCGGTTCTCTCGACTATGGACATTGTTCACGATGGTTTTGGGTTCATGCTGGTGTTTGGAGACCTGGTCTGGGTGCCCTTTACTTACAGTTTACAGGCTGCTTTTCTAGTTGTCCACCCACAGTCACTCAGTTGGTTTGGAGCAGCTGTTATAGTGGCACTCAATGGTAACAGCATCCATTTTGCATTGTTACTTTTGTCTATTTTTTTTTTATTTTGGTCTGAATTTCTTTTTCTTCCTTCTGTACAGGAATTGGGTATTATATTTTTAGGAGCTCAAATTCACAGAAAAATCAGTTCAGAAGAAATCCAAACCATCCTAATGTGTCAAGTATGTTAAACTGTTGAAGTTAAAGCTGCACTATGTAACTTTCTGATAGAGTGGTCTTTTTCATGGAGATATTTACCTGTATATCTTGCACGTATCGTTTTATTTCTTAATATACTTTAAAAAACATGCATTTTATCTGTAAGTGGACTCGCTTGACTCTATGTAGATAGACATGTTCAGTGCAAAACTATGGTAAATGGTCACATTTTTATACAGTGCTTTTCCACCTTCAAGGCACTCAAAGCACTCATGCACTAATGTATGCAGACACTAGGAGCAAGGTGGGTTAAGTGTCTTGCCCAAAGACACAACGGCAACATTCATCCGTGGGAGCTGAAATTGCACTGCCAACCTGTGGGCCCTGTGGATCTGACCAACAATGATGTTTATGTAGAGGGCGGGATTCGAAACGCAGAGCTTCATCACTATTACTATTACTATTACTATTACTATTACTATTACTATTACTGTACTTCGGATAGTAGTAGGTGTAATAACATCTCCATGGAGACAATCGGGTGGTGGACCCTCTAACAGGAAAGTTACATAGTGCACCTTTTAAAATAAGTATTATGTGTTTCATATACATGGTTTCTTAATAATGTAAAGCTTTTGTTCTTTGTTAGAGCTGAAAACCATCCCCACAGCATCAGGGAAGAAACTGCTGGTGTCCGGATGGTGGGGTTTTGTTCGTCATCCCAATTACCTCGGAGACCTGCTGATGGCCCTGGCCTGGTCCCTGCCATGTGGTAAGGGCGCACTGGGCATAAGCTCTGACAGAGAACATGCTGCAAGCACATTTTACTGCTCCTCACACTGGGATGGGACAACGTCTAATGCCACAAGGTCTCACCAAAGAAAAAATGCTACAAGATCTGTGTAAACATGTGGAAAATGTTTTTTTCTATGTGTTTATACGCTAAAAGGTTATGTATCTTTTTTGGGAGAGTGTCCACTGACTGTCACAGTAGGTCAACCTTTATATGTGACACAATGTTGAAATGACACAAAGTTTAAGAAGAGCAGGAGAATTTGGGAAGCGAGTCTACTCAGAATACATGTTTTTCAAGGTCTTTCAAACACCAGTAATGGAATAAATGCAATATATTCAAGTTTAAAGCTACACTACTGGACATTTCAGGTAAGGCACTAAGATTTATATGGAGAACACCCCTCCCCTTCTCCACAAAAGTTACATCTCATGAGAAGCCATAGTTCCAAAAAAGCAGTGCTACAACGACAGAAAAAATATAAAATGATTTATTTATTACAAATTATTTCAGAATCTCGTCTTCTTGTATCTTCTCTTGTTGAACTTGTGTCTTGTCCCAACCCTATTATTACACAGAATTTATTAATAGCTTCAACTACAGCATCTGACATTTCAAAACAGTCCTGACAAACGCTAGTCACATCACAATAGCACCTTTTGTACAAGATACTTCCCACGGATACATTTTGTTCCATATGGTAATTATATAACAGAGGTTTGATGGCCAGCCGAAACCATTGTGCTTCCTGTACTTATAGCATAATTACATGGTGTTAGCGATTGATGCTACAGCAATTAAGGCTGTGACAATCTGGTAGCTTTGTGCGCGTGTAAGCTGCCTTATGTTCTCCAAAAACAACTAAATTCCTCAAATGGCGGCTGTCAGACCTTTGTTCCCGCCGACACACGCTGCTCATTGATATTCCAGTGTACGTGACTCACTTTTGCTGCTGCTTTTGTAACTGAGATGGACTGAAAGTTTTAATTGCTACTGACAAAAATGTATTCCCTGGTTCAAATGCAGTGACGATTCGTGCGCCGCCATCTACTTGTGTTTAGTATAGGGTGACCAGACTTCCCCATTTACCCTGAACATCTCGGTTTGGAGCCCTGCAGATTTATCCAAAACCAGTGATTTGTCCAAGAAACGTCCCCGGTGTCTCCGCCAACAGTAAAAGTTCCAATATATTTTCATTTGTTTAGCCAAAATACATAAAACTGTGCTTGAAAATCCCATTAAATATGCACCAACAGAAGTCCCTCAGATTATGGCTCGAGAGAATTTCACAATTTTATTTATACCGACCATCTCTGTGTCCCAGATTTGAATTTTGAAAATCTGGTCACCCTAATTAGTATTGGATTCTTTTACGGCTGCAGTTTACTGTAAAACATGCAAAATGTGATGTGGCTCTTATGTACTGGGGTAGTAGTGCAATATTTACCGTATTATTTGCTTTTTGACACAATCATTTATAGTAAAACAAATGTAAATGCATTAATTTACAAGTCAAGCTGTCAAAACTGACTAATCTGCTCATCAACCAAATATATTTTAGCAACAGTCAATATGGAATAAACCAATAGTAACCATTCAAAAATATATATATTTTCAAAATATATTGCATGAAGATGTACTGTAGCACTGCGACACAATAATTAGTAAAATATACCAAGAAATACTCAATATATCAATACAGCAGCCCTCGATAATAATACTGTATCACCAAATTTAGTATCATGATATTTTAGCACACTACTATTTAGGGCTATATGGAAAATCAGTCTTAAGTTTGCTGTTCATTATTATTGCATTATTGTCCGTTCATCTTCTTCCTCTTATCCAGGGCTGGGCCATAGGGGCAGTGCTCTAAGTGCAGGAACCTCCAGAATCCCCCAGCCCAGACTGATTATTGCGTTAGCCATTATTACGATATCCAAACTTATGTAATATATCATGTTTCTTTGTTTTCCAGGGTTTTCTCATCTCCTACCGTACTTCTACGTCATATACTTCACCATCCTGTTGATCCACAGAGAAGCGCGAGATGAGAGACAGTGCAAGCTCAAGTATGGGGCGTCCTGGGACTCTTACTGCAAACAGGTCCCGTACAGGATATTCCCATATATTTACTAGATAATACATACAGTTCTATATAAGGCGTTTGACTAAATGCTACATTCTGTACTTTGCCTAATGTTAATGTGTCTTATATTTTTGTTTGTTTTACTCACAATTACTCACATTTTTTAATTTTAACATTAAACTATAACAAGCAGATGATTTTACATTATGTTTATTGTGTTTTTTGTAAACCGCAATATTTAAAATTTCTTAATAAAATCTGGTCCATGCTCTGTACCAATGAAGCACAGAGCAGTGGGCGGGGATAGGGGGTAGATCAAAACAGAAGCACTGAACCTGAAATTCAAGACATGCAGTTGAGTCAAACATGCCTGAATCAAATGAAATACAACTTTGAGTAAGTTAATAATGAAGCTTTAACATGGTTAAAAGTCTTTCTTACATAATCCCCTTTAAAGTGAAGCTTTTTATGTCTGGTCTTGATGTCATATTATTTTAGTAAAGTATATCTCCATTTTAACACATTTTACATTGTTTTATATATTTTTATTTAAACTTGACAGCCCTTACAATGATTCATGTGTTACATAGTGGTCAGTTGTGGAGTGACTTGACATCTTCATGGTTTTATTCAACTTCATTTTAATCAATTTCTTTCAAACTATAGAGACATGAGGATGGGAGAGAGCTGCTGACAGAGATGACAGCTAATAGCCATGTCAGCTTTTAATAACCTCTCCCACTGTGTTATTATCACTCTGCTTAAATGGATTGTCTTCACCCAATGTTAAAAGCTTTAGTCCTTTGTGCATTTCTGCAGAACATTGACTTTTATTATAAGAATCTGTAAGTGTGGAGGAACTGAAATGCCAGCATAATACAAGAAAATGATTGCTCCACTGTTAAAATATTCAAAATCAATTATGGGTTGAAAATGTTATGAGTTTAGCCCTTGTGAATGCCTCATAAGGCCTCTGCACATGTCTGGCTGATTTATTGTGGAGGTGGAAGCGGTAATGTGGACGCTGGTGTCTCTTCTTGTTGTTAATCTTTTGTTCAGAGCTGCTTTTGAATAATCTGTCCTTCATTGGCATTTATTTTTGCACACCATTTTCTTCTCGCCTGGACCCATTTTCAAACACATTACTCCGCCGTTGAGTTAACCACAGCAGTTTGTCCAAAAATTATGCACATCAAATTTGGCCTTTTCTAATACAAATCGCCCTGCGATTACTGGACACACACATACACACACACACATACAACACAATTCATTTTCCACCTTTAAACCTATTTGCAGTGGCTGTGGCTTCGCCTACACAGCACTCAGCCAAGCTATTTTCTGTTGTTTGTCATAATGTAAGTGCTAATTAGCGATATTCACATGGAGCAGGGGACGCGGGCAGGTGGGAAGGTGGGCTTTTCCAGAAAAATGAGTTGAATGAATCTCTGATTAATACTGGCTTTCATCAAATCCAGCACATTCAGTTTGAAACAAATAATGATACCACAATTATGCATTTTGTAGACAGAGGTAGGGTATTTAGGGCTATTGCCATAGTGATTAACAATTCAAAACAAAATATTAATGTTCAAAATATTGCCTATAACAGGAAGCTCTAAAATCCATGAATATCACTGGTTTCACTCCAGTGATTATTTAATAATTATTTACCATCTGTTAACGCAAAGTTTGTAACACTCTTAATCTGAACATCCACTGTCCCTGGTTTGAACTGTACAAGCTGTACTATGTGAATATGCAGTATCAAAGGTAGGAGTACACTGGGTACTTGTTCACTTCTCACTTAGCTAAGTATTAGATTAATGTTGCAGTTTGAATAGGTGATTTTATTGGAATAAGCTCCATCTTACATCCTATTCTTCAAACACCCTCACAGTAGAAATGTGTCCACCGTCTCATTGTCCTTGGCACCTTTGAGAGCACCAAGAATCACTCTCCTAAATAGGTAGAATTAGATATGGTCAAGGTTATTATTCAAAGGCAAAGTGGCGGCTGGTCCCCACTTATCACATATCACTATTATATATGTATTTACTCAATTACATTTACTTGACTAACTTTCTGACATTTTACCTTTCAGACGTACAGGTTTGTGTCTATTTGAATACCAAATAACTGTATTTATTAAGTTTTCAAATTAATTTAATTTGTAAATCTGATTTTAAATATTTTTTCAACCAAAGAGTTTCTCCACACTATGTTTTACTTACACAAGCCTTAATAAAGCATGAACAAAGGTTTAATTCAAAATAAAGTTTGTTAAGAATGTTATAAGTGCAGTTATTGTAGTGATACCTTTACTTGAGTAACATTAATGTCTCTTACTTGATAGTTGTGCCTTTACTCTTCTCCTCTCTGTATGTACTTGATTAGAAAATATAAAAGGCCGTGTTAATGGACCAGTCTCTTCTGATAAACCGTCTCCACTGGACTTCATTAATCAAAGACCTTCGTTATGAATCATTATGGGGAAAGCAGACGTCTCATTCAGCATTTGCAAAGGAGACTATAGGAATCTGTGCTTTTATAACAAATGACTTGATGTTCCCAGTAAAACGAATGCACATTTAGGTGATATTAATAATGAAAGAGACAGGCGCAGATGACAGTTTGTATTAGTCATGGTCTTGTCTCACAGTCCAGCTTTAACAATGCAAGAGCAGACTGCAGATAATGTCCTATTTCACCCAGAGGTGTTAAACAGGGAACAATTTGCAAATCACAAAGGTTTCTCAGCCATCATTAATCTGCTCGTCTTTTACTGACCATTGACTCTTTATTGTTTGGTTTTCTGTTGTTTAAATCAATTTTGTGAAGCTCTCTTGTTGTTTTGGGTTTTACAAAAATAAACTCGATTGATTTTTTTTTAAGCCTCATCTTCCTCCAAGCCTGCCTTTAGTAGGATGTTATCTATGTGGGATGGGATGACAGGAAAATAGGATTAGCTGATTATAATACATTATTGTACATATTTATTCGCAAATTAATAATCGCCATAATGAGAAGGATTGGCCCCAAAACATGCCATTTCCAAGAGAGATCTAATCCACTAATGGATTAATACTTTTTTTTTGGCAATCGAGAATTTAATTCAATTTAATTCAATTTATTTAGTTATCTCAGCGGGCTTCACAAAATTGTTAAATAACCACACAAAGATGTCAGAGAATGAAGCAGAATAAGAAAAAAAAGAAAAAAAAATAATAACAATAAATAAATAAATAAATAAATAAATAATAATGATGACAATAATAATAAATAATAATAGTAAATAATAAATAAAT
>JACN01144514.1:0-15195 GCA_000787155.1 Scartelaos histophorus | reverse complement strand
TTAAAGAATTATGCAAAATGTACTTTTTTAAAGATTTGCACCATGTTTTAACATTTGCCATGCTTACATGAGAGCTTTAATTAAGAATAGAAATAATTTAATTCTGAATAAAATGTAAATCTGCTTTGAAAAGACCGTGTAAACACTTAATTACTAATGAAAATAATTATTCAGAATTAACTTAACTCAAGTAAGTGGCTTATTCCAATTTTATAGCTGAATTAATTTACTCCTGGACGCATCAGAATTACTTGAAAAGACCGTGTAAACACTTAATTACTAATGAAAATAATTATTCAGAATTAACTTAACTCAAGTAAGTGGCTTATTCCAATTTTATAGCTGAATTAATTTACTCCTGGACGCAATTCAGAATTATTATTTCCTTGTAAATATTTAATTCCGAACCTTTTAATTCAAAACAATTAATTCTGAATTAAAAAGCCCCATGTAAACGTGGCCATTGTTTCCTCATCAAAACCCTTTAGAGTTGTATTAATCTTTATTCACACACTTTAGACAAATCCATGTTTAGTAAATCCACCTCCTCCATTAGCTCCATTAAAACACACAGTTTTAAAATTCCCAGTTTTGTGTCATCACAGGTAAAAGCCCAGAGGTCTCCAGCACTGATTAAGTCCATAAATCAAAGTCTGAGCATTTCGTCCATCAAATCACGTTTCTGTTACTGTGGAAAAAAGTTGCTGTTAACTGAAAAGTCGCCCTAACCCCCGATCCCAGTACTGGAGCACAGCTTTAGAAACATTGCCTGAAGTTATCCATTATTTTAAGCTCTAAAACATGAGATGCCACAGCAAAGCGACTCAAGAGAATGTTCACGGCAATACAAATAACGCACAGTATTTCTTCTTTAATATTTATCTTCTTTTTTGTAACGTCGAAATAAAATGTTCTCTTTAAGCGATTCTTAAATAGGCTAATGTTTATCTCTTTGACTTGCCTTTTTCGTAAAACACAGTCGAAAAGGTTAATGCTGATTTGCAAAGCTTTGATGAATAGCAAACTCAAGGAGGTACGTTCTCCAAAGGTCAATATTATAAACAAGGAAATCTGTATGAATGTCTTGTTCAACTGTTCTTGACACGTTAATATCCCATAATATGTTTTACTCTGACTGTAGAAAAAACCTTTGCTTTACTGTTTATGTTGGTTTTCTGTCGACCAGCGTTACATTGCTGTAATTGTGTCCTTAGGCAAGGCACGTTACTTGTTTTGACACCTATAGACCTGCAGGGTTTCGAGAGCAGACATTTTTGGGCCTGATTTGTGCAGATTTTTACACTTTTTAATCTGCTTTAATCTACTTTAAAGGCGCTGTACCTGATTTTGACTCATCTTAAAAACTTGGAAAAACAGAATTACGGTAAAATACCAAATAACAGTCAGGGCTCGGGCTCAGACATCAACCCCAAGGTGCTCCAGGTGCGACTGTCGACAAAACCAGGTCTGAATCAGGTCTAAACCAGGACTAAACCAGGACTAAACCAGGTGTAAAGCAGGTCTAAACAATTATAATTATATAGAATTATAACTTATTACTATTTCTGACCTCAAAACCGAGGTACATACCGAACCAAGACTTTTTGTGTCCCATTACACCCTTAGCCAAGGTGTTTGTTTCAATAACTTAACAGACCAGGTTTTTATTTGAGACCAGGTGATTCATTCCTTCCTCACAAAAATCTTGCTCAGCAAAACTGGGAAAATATGGTGTTCAAATTCTTTTAACCAGTAGGATTATAATAGTTTCTTGCCCTGGCTGAGGCATCGTCCTTATACGATGACCTGGCGATTACTTTGTCTACCTCGTCGGCACAATTTCTGCCGTCTTTTCTCGCCCATTTCCAACAACTTTCCTCTTCCATCACTGCAGCTACGATCACATTGCTGCTTTGTCCGGATTGCCAAACTGAAGTAATGTTACTAAAACTCCTAAAAAACTGCTTTCTTTTTTCTCCCCGCTTTTTTTTTGCAACTCTATTTTTATTTGTTTATTAACAGAGATAGAACAGTGACATAAAACCATAAAAAGTTGAGGTATGGGAGGACAAGTACCACCAGTGGCTCCCATTAGTTGCCCAAAAAGAAGTGTCAGTTTCAGAGATATTAATTTTAACCATTGGTCGCCCTGAAATATATCCATCTTTTACCCCATTTTAGATCAGATCGATACAGTTTTATGTTAATAATTTGGTGAATTTGCCACAGCGTCCCTCAGTAATCGACGCTACACAAACACGGCTGAGGAACACTGCATTAAAAGGACAAAAAAAAACCACGACTGCTCATATTATGCAAAAGGTCAGTCATTATCGCTCCTGAATGTAAATCCACTTCCCCCAGAGCTTCATAAATGTTGAGACCTTTAATCTGATGTGATATGCTAACTTTTCCATGCGATAAATATTCTGAAAACTCTATTATTTGGTATTTTACGGTAGTTCATTTAACGATTTGCTGTTTTCCAAAGTCAGAGCATCTTTATTATCTTTTCACAACTGATGATTGTAAGGCCAACATAGACTTTGTGATTCTTTGACAGTAAACTGTGTTCTAATTAGCAGATATCGCTTAACAGACTTATTTTTCCCCTCAAGAGCTGCTTATACGATACATCCATACTGAGGCAAGCCACATTTTGCTCAAATACTTAGGGAAAAGTAAAGCACCGGGCCTTTAAATCCTTATTATTCCCACCTGGGCTTACGCAAACATTCAATCTTCACGTGTTTTTGTCACTGGAATTGGCTGTGTAATTCTGGTTCTTTTTTTATAGCTGTAGCTTTGTGTGTTTGCAGAAAAATCATCCTAAAAAAGCCCCCCTGGGTGTTCAAAAAGAGCTCAACTCCTCAGACACCGCCGGAGCCGAGATGAGGAAGCACGAGGAAGAGGAGGACGACAACACGGACAAGAAGATGGTCAGGTGAGATTCAGGATATCGATACTTTGAACTGACGTCATGAATTTATCCTGTGGGTGTGTGGCTATCTGGAGGTACTGTTAGATTTAGACGCTGTTTACTAAACCAATGCGGCGGTTCTTAGCGGCTTTTTCCAGCTGGAGCTTCCTCACAGTTTGCACAAAGTTTGTCACGATGACGAGAATCCACGACCAGTTCAGTGCAAAAGAAAGTCCGTTTATGAGGTCGCCGAAAGGAGAAGAGAAGAGGAAAAGGAGCGAAGCCGAACGAAGGTGATTCTAGGAGATTCATTCCAGCGATGGCGTCACTGAAGCAGACGAGGGTCTAAAGACTGACGCGCTGGAGCTAAATTACTTTTGGACAGGAAACTTCTGCTCATCATTGGGAAACAGACTTTATTTTCAAGAGTTTAACAGACGTTTTGGACACAAATACTTTTGGACAGGAAACTTCTGCTCATCATCGGGAAACAGACTTTATTTTCAAGAGTTTAACAGACGTTTTCAGGACACAAATACGATATCCTGTATCTGAAAACATGATTTTCAATGCAGAGAAAGTCTGTTTGCTGCTGCTTGTTGTATTAGTTGTGCAGCGATGAGGAGCAAACTTATTTTCTAGGATAAACTACTTCATTAAAAACGTAAATGTAAATCTATATCTAATCTAATAATAGCCAAGATTTTGCACAGCATACATTACTCTCACACAACAACTTCATTATAACTCTGAATGTGGCTGCAGTTATGATAATAGTAAAAGAGAACAGGAACAGCGACGGTAAAGGTTTTTGGCGTAAAGAGGAGGTGGTTCTGTCGGGGAGGGGGATTCACACATGTGCAGCGTTTGAAAAAGCCCCTCATTCCTGGGAAAATCCTCTATACAACCTTTAATGCTCAATTTAGATTTTTTTGCAAGGTTGTTCACATTTCCAATTAAATGTGATTTGTTTGTGATCTCCATTGTGAACTTTAAATGCTCCGAAAGTGTCCCACAAGAGCTTTGGAGGACACATCGACGTCACACGGTTTTCCGAAAGTATCCTGAACATGGACACTGCATTGAGCACCTGGAGATTCTAAAGCTGCTGTCGTACCAGAGCCGGAACATGTACAGCTTATTTTTGAAAGGAGGAAATTGAGAAGGAGAAGGACGAGGTCGTTTTTGGCGTTTTGTGTGGCAGTGGCAGCAACGTCCGTGGAAAGGAGCGCGTTGGTGTGGAGGAGCAGAGTGGTAGGATTTGTTTGTGCTTCGCTGCTGCACTGACACGGAGTTCAAACACAATTTTCATACGACGAGAAGAACGTTTGAGCACATGATGACCTGGTGGGATGAATGTGATCTGACCGTTCAGACTGAAGATCGGATATGCATCGGTTTTAGGAGCACATAAAAGATCAGATACAGGTTACATAGGGATGAAAAAAATCTGATTTAGATCACTTCAGGCTGCAGTGTGCACGTAGCATTAGATGAAACTACAACATGCGAGCTGATTTGTCCAGTTAAAATATGTTGTTTAAATCCATTTAGCATTTTTTTCTTGCGATTTCAGACGATCTTTAATCTTTTTTTTGGCAGTTTTTGCTAAATCATGCATTGTATCACCATGGAAACTGCCCAATATCACGCCATAGACACACATGCAGAGCCCCAACAGCGAATTGTCACTGTAAAGTATCAGTAGTAACTCTGATTCAAGGTCCTACGGGTTGTTTTCAGTGCATCATAACATCGTATAGACCAATAATACTATTTTATTCATGGGTCTTGTTCAAAGAATTGAATTTCTAAAACTAGTATCGAAACTAGATACTCATTTTAGCAGGTATCGATACTAAAAGACAAGTTTAAGAGCACATAGATTAGTATATGCCCATGGACCTGGTTTAGACCTGGTTTAGACCCAGTTTAGACCTGGACCACTGAGGGATTATACTGATATAAGAAAGTACTTTGATTTAAACCACATTCTGTTATCTAAAGTGCTTTTTATTATCATCATGGTATTGGAAATATGGAAATCTTGTTAGAAATGAATTTATGAATTTACCTTTTGGATGTTTCTGATCAAAGTGCAACATAATTCATTTGGAAATCTGGCATATTATTAAAGTATTAAATCATCACATTCTTGAATCTGAAAACCTCAAACACAAAGCAGGTGACATCAACGTTTGGAATTTTGACATTGAGCTGCAAAATCGTTTGAATGTCACTGGCGATTAATGAAAATTGTTCTTGTTTGAGCTCAAAACGCAGCTCGAATCAGGGTTCCTACATGTTTCTTCAAGTGTTTTTAATGTTTAGTTTGTACCTGATGATTAAAAAAGGAAATTGATCTTGGTATTTTTGCTTTTCCCAATTGTTTATTCGAGAGATACTATTTTTTTTCTTTCAAATAACTGAATTGAATGTACAAACTCTTAAGTGTTTGCGGCGTGTTTGTTGCAGCTGGAGAGGGGCGATGATTGAAGCCGACCAGGGCACCGACCCCCTCCCCTCGGCCAATCAGAGGGAAGCGCCGCCCCCTCCAGACGCCTCGCCGGACCCCAGGGCCCTGCCAGGTCAGAGCCAATATAACACTGTCCTGAAGGATATTCACAAGAGTCCGAGCGGTTATCAGGCATACAGACAGAATGTGATTTCAGCCGTTCATCTGCGGCGCGTTCACTGGAATACAGAATACAGAATACAGAATACACTACGGGAGCAAATACGCTTCAGTGTAATACATATACGATAAGGCTTTGGGTTTAAAAGATATAAACACTTAAATCTAGCAGAAAATGACTTAAAAGTAGTGAATTTATCTGTCCATGCAGCAATTCTTTAAAAAAAACTTCCTCTAGACTAGAATGAATCAGTCTGGTGAGGTTTCATGGGCTGAAATAAGTTTATAGACGCTAACAGACTTAAAACAAGTTTATTATCAGTGTTTATGGGCTGATAATAAGTTCTCTGACGCCAAATTCTAGATAAAATGCTTTAATTTCTGCTAAATTCTAGATAAACATGCGTAAAACAAGTTTATGATGAGTATGAATGGCCTGATAAGAAATTTGCAGATGATAAATTGTAGATATTTGTCCTTAAATCAGTCTGTATCAAGCAAATCTGTATCACTGAATCTAAAAACAAGTGAAGTGTTGCAGTGAAAACTAAATGGATTGCAGCTGCTTTTAAACATTTATTGCCTAAATTTAAGACTAGTTTTGTCATGGAAGAAAAATATTTTACAATTTTTAAGATTAAACAACCAATTCAGAACTAGTAAGTAGGGAAATTCTACATAAAATGCTTTAAATTCTGCAAAATTCTAGATAAACATGTGTAAAACAAGTTTATGATTAGTATGAATGGCCTGATAATAAATTTGCAGATGCTAAATTGTAGATATTTGTCCTTAAATCAGTCTGACATGAGAGTCGTTCGTCGTCAGTCTGTATCAAGCAAATCTGTGTCACTGAATCTAAAAACAAGTGGAGTCTTGCAGTGAAAACTAAATGGATTGCAGCTTCTTTTAAACATTTATTGCCCAAATTTAGAAAAATATGTGACAATTTTTAAGATTATACAACCAATTCAGATCGAGTAAGTAGGGAATAAACCTGAAAACAAGATGAAAAACCTGATATAAGCTGTAAAATCTTGGCTAGAGCGAGACATTTGCAGTGTAGGGCGACCAGATGTTTAAAATAAAAAACTGGGACACTCCCGGTTTGTAGTGGTTGGTCATAAAAACGAATGCGTAATTAAGGAAAACTGTTCTGCACTCAGCCCATTCGTGAGTCAGTATAGTCACATTTTCTTAGCGCTTTGGTCATTTTTAAGCAGCTTTTCTACGCTTTACCGAAACCAGTGACAATTTATGCCTCTCTTTACTGTTCGCTGGTATTAAATTCGTTAAAAATAGGGACATTTCTCATATAAAACTGGGACGAACCAGTGGTTTTCTATAAATCTGCTGGGACAGGGGACACAGGGCTCAAAACTGGGACTGTCCCGGGTTAAATAGGGACATATGTCGCCTCTTACAGTTTTAATAAAGTTACTACAATCACATCTGAACCTGATTTGCCATTATGGGTGTGCAAAAACGCTGATACTAAATTTAGTGATGCAGTATTGCACTTGAGATCTTAATAAGCAACAAAATTGTGACAGCGCTACAATTTTTTTGCATATTGAGTGGCGTGAAACTTGAAAATGCTATATACACTTAACATATTCACTGTTTTGTTGATTTCAAATAGATGTATTTCATATGAACAGTGGTTTAACAAAGAAATATTGTTAAAATGTATTGGATTCTTAAAAAAATGCAATACATCAGAGTATCTCATGCATCGCCATATTTTATACGCACCGCCTTAACCTGCAGATAGAGTAGAAATAAAACAATAAACAATAATATTCTTGATTGTGATAAAAATGTTAGACAGTTCTTGGGATTATTTATTTAATCGTGACAATCGCCAACAAAGATAATCTGCGTTTTATCACCAGAATGTGCTGAAAAACGTGACTTAACCATGATGTTTTCCTCTAGATCACTGTTATTTTCACTTATCACGAAGAACCACACTATAACAGTTTAAATATGGAACCCATTCATGCTATTTAAACCATAATTATTCATATGCATAACATGACATCGAGCTGTCAGGAGCTTGAATCGTTATCGTGACATAAACGTTCATTGCAAGTATTTTGGCTGCGACGCCAAATTTAATCTTTCCAAGCCAAATATAGAGGAGTTCTTCAAGTTTTTCTTTTTCATTTTCTGCGTTTGGATAAAAAAAGGAAAACTAAACCTGGACCTTAAGTCATGTGAGGTTCTTTCTGTTTTATGATTGGAAAATTGTCTTGACAACCAAATTATTACATAAACCAGAGCAATCCGAGATTTCTGATCTCTGCCAAGGGATGATGTGGACTCAGAATCCAGATCTGGATCCGGATCATCACCAAAAGTTTACGGAGTTGTCCCTGCACCAAGATCTACCTCTGGTGATAATTTCATGAAGATCCGGCCAGTAGTTTCCAAGAAATCTCACTAAGATTGTATATCCAGATCCAGATTCCAGGTCCGGATCATCACCAAAATTTAATGGAGTCGTCCTTGGGCCAATTTCATGAAGATCCGTCGAGTAGTTTCCAAGAAATCCTGTCCACAGACAAATAAATAAACCGACTCGATCGCATAATCTCCTTGGCGGAGATAATAAATGTGCCATTATGTCACGTTTTTGTCATTAACAATTCATATGTTGATTTATTCTTATCAGTAAAAGCTTTTTTTAACTTGAATCTGTACATTTCCAATCTTAAATACAGTTTGTTCAACATTCTATTTTTGTGCAGGTTATTTTACTTATTTTCCTCCCTTTTAAAGTTTCTCCACTACAAAGTTAGATAAAGAATGATATTATTAATCTATACTTCACTTGTGTTTGTACTAGTGCTGCGAATAACCTTGTGAAAGTGAACGGAAACTTTCAGCCAGTAACAAAAGGAGAAGTCAGGGCTATTGAAAGCGCACTTTTCCTGATAACATATTTTCAAATAGTCACCGCAGAACAGTTTTCACTTGATTCAAATGAACGGCCTGATATAACCCAAACAAAAGCACACCGGTGGAGCCGTCACTTCTAAAACCATTGTGTTTCACGCGTAATGGAACATTGCAGACACAAAAGGAAAAAAAGCGAAAAGAGGGAGAAAGTCTCAAACGAAACATACTTTAGCAGCCGTGACAGTACAAAGCTGCGTTTTCTGAGCACAGAGGAGGCGGAGACGAGGGCTTCGGCGGAGGGTTGTGGGTGTGAGTGCTGCTTCAGACCTGCTCAAGTGCACAGCTGCTATGAGACGGAGGCAGGGACACCGGGTCACAAGTCTCCGAACAGGCAGAATCTCTCTTTGCTCATGTCGCTGCTGCTGTTCGCCTTAAAGACAGAAGAGAATTACGCAAAATCAACCTCTTTAGAGCTTTTTACTGTGTTATAACTCGCAAAAAACATGTCTAAAGAGCTTTCAGACACTATTAAACGCTGCTAAATTCTAGATATTTGTACTTAAATCAGTCTGATAGTTCGTAGTCAGTCTGTATCAAGCAAATCTGTGTCACAGAATCTAAGAAATATTGGACGTTTTTGACTTAAAGAGAGAGAATTACGCAAAATCAACCTTTTTAGAGCTTTCTACTGTATTATAACTCGCAAAAAACATGTCTAAAGAGCTTTCAGACGTTATTCAGAGCTGCTAAATTCTAGATACTTGTACTTAATACAGACTGACTATGAACTATCAGGCTGATTTAAGCAAATCTGTGTCACTGAATCTAAAAATAGTCATGTTTTTGCCATAAAGAAAGAGAATTAAGCGAAATCAACCTTTTTGGAGCTTTCTACCATGTTATAACTCGCAAAAAACATGTCTAAAGAGCTTTCAGACTTTATTCAAAGCTGCTAAATTCTAGATATTTGTCCTTAAATTAGTCTGACATGAGAGTCGTTCGTAGTCAGTCTTTATCAAGCAAATCTGTGTCACTGAATCTAAAAAATAGTCAAGTTTTTGCCGTAAAGAGAGAGAATTACGCAAAATTAACCTTTTCAGAGCTTTCTACCATGTTATAACTCGCAAAAAACATGTTTAAAGAGGCTTCAGATGCTATTCAACGCTGCTAAATTCTAGATATTTGTCCTTAAATTAGTCTGACATGATAGTCATTCGTAGTCAGTCTGTATCGAGCAAATCTGTGTCACTGAATCTAAAAAATATTGATGTTTTTGCCTTGAAGAGAGAGAATTACGCAAAATCAACCTTTTTAGAGCTTTCTACTGTATTATAACTCGCAAAAAACATGTCTAAAGAGCTTTCAGACGTTATTCAGAGCTGCTAAATTCTAGATACTTGTACTTAATACAGACTGACTATGAACTATCAGGCTGATTTAAGCAAATCTGTGTCACTGAATCTAAAAATAGTCATGTTTTTGCCATAAAGAAAGAGAATTAAGCGAAATCAACCTTTTTGGAGCTTTCTACCATGTTATAACTCGCAAAAAACATGTCTAAAGAGCTTTCAGACTTTATTCAAAGCTGCTAAATTCTAGATATTTGTCCTTAAATTAGTCTGACATGAGAGTCGTTCGTAGTCAGTCTTTATCAAGCAAATCTGTGTCACTGAATCTAAAAAATAGTCAAGTTTTTGCCGTAAAGAGAGAGAATTACGCAAAATTAACCTTTTTGGAGCTTTCTACCATGTTATAACTCGCAAAAAACATGTCTAAAGAGGTTTCAGACGCTATTCATGCATGTTTGAGCAATTTAGCGATCGCTTCTGGTGATTATTCAAACTTTTTTTATGGAGAGTCCCATTAATTTATATTATTGAAAAACTAAATTGACCTCATTGGACTAGTGTTTGACAGACCCTCAACCAGAAAAGTTACTCAAGATTTAGATTTTAAATGAACGTGGCCTGGACATGATGGCTGAGATGTTCCAAGTATTTATTAAGTCTAAAGCTCCTGTTGACCTTGGGAATCAAATTAATAGAGCTACAGTTGACTAAAGAAATTCTTTGTGGAATAAAGATATGCTGCTGATCGATTTCTTTATTTAAAAACGAAATGTGGCAAAATCTCTCAAAATTATTCTGCGTATCTGTCCCAAACTGCACTCACAAGACTTGAGTTCATGCAAAAAGTACCATTTATGCACACATTAAATCAAATCGGCTTTAACATCAGAATAAACCACTCACTTATATCTTAATTCTGAATAATCATTAGAAATTAAGTGTTTACATGGTCCTTTAAAGCAGAATAAAATTTTATTCCGAACAAGAGCAATCCGAGATGTCTGATCCCCGCCAAGGGATGACGTGGACACAGAATCCAGATCTGGATCCGGATCATCACCAAAATTTTACAGAGTCGTCCCTGCACCAAGATCTACCTCTGGTGACAATTTCATGAAGATCCGGCCAGTAGTTTCTGAGAAATCCTGTCCACAGCAAATAAATAAATAAATATACTGACTCAATCACATAATCTCCTTGGCGGAGATAATTAAATTATTTTTATGCGCTGAAGGTAGAAGTTACTCGGCTGTAGGCGCCATTAGGGAATAAATTAATCTTTGGTCCATTACATAAAGAAGGAGGAAAATAACATAAGGACGACAGCAGCAATAAGTTTGGACAAGTTTTTATGTATTTTTTTTTAAATCTACAGACGTTTGAACTTTGAGTGTTTAAACAAAAGAGAAATGTGAGAAAATGTTCATTCCTGTCTGAGAAAAGTGTATAAAGTGTGTGATGAGGGGTTTTACTGCCTTAAAACATACAGAATAATTCACTCCCAGACTCAAAACCCATTTATTTAAACTGGCCCATCCCCTCTTAACGTCCTGATGTTTTAGAACCCGTCATTTACTGTTTGATTTTATTTTTAAGTGCCTTATTTACTGCTTGTACGGTGTCCTTGAGGGCCCAGAAAGGCGCCTTCAAATAAAGTGCATTATTATTATTATTAGAATAACTGTCAAATTGCCTATTGTGGGTTATTTTTAGAATATATGAAGGTGACTGGACTTCAGACAGGTTTGACTTTCTTGCGATTCTACGATTGCCTATTGTTTGTGATTGATTAATCGGTTCTCGTTTCATCATGTAAAGCAGACGAAGCACGACCCACGATGAAGCCAAAACTCTGCCTGATCCAAAAAAACAGCTGCACAAGTGAAAAATCTGCTCAAAAAGGGACAAAAATCACAACTACAGCCCCCAAATCACATAATTTTTCAACTAGTTTTGAGCTTTTACAAATTGTATCGAGTATTATATTTTGATAATCCTCGTTTATATCTCCTTTCCCCAGTGCTCTCGAGTGCGGAGCGTCAGGAGGCGGTTCGAGAGGCCTTCAGACACGCCTGGCGGGGCTACAGGGACCACGCCTGGGGCCACGACGAGCTCAAGCCCGTCTCCAAGTCCCACGCAGAGTGGTTCGGCCTGGGCCTCACCCTGGTGGACGCCCTGGACACCATGTGGATCCTGGGACTCACCGAGGGTACGGCCACAGTCCAGACGCCTGCGCTGTGTGTGGACACTGTGTAATGTGGCAGTGCTGGGGGGGGAGGTAGTGCATGTAGGTCTATGACAGAATGTTCAGCCAAGTTTTAAATGGTCTAAACAAACACAAGGGATTTCAGGAGCTTGTGGTTCTTTCATGGTCCTGTTAAGGTGTTTGATTTTCAGCAAAAGGTGAGTGACTGAAAGACTATTGGCTAATGCTAGCTAGCTTATGATTATTTTATTATTATTGTCCATATTTACCCTGGACAGTCCCAGTTTTGAGCCGTGTGTCCCCTGTCCCACCAGATTTATCCAAAACCAGCAATTTATCCCAGTTTTTTTTACAAGAAATACCCCTGCTGACAGTAAAGAGAGGCATAAACTGCCATTTGTTGAGGTAAAATGCGTAAAAGCAGATTAAAAATGACAAAAACACAAAGAAAATGTGACTATACTGACAATTTTCCTTAATTATGCACTTGTTTCATAATTTTAACATTACCAACCACCATAAAATAAGGATATCCTTGATTTTTAAAATAAAAAATCCTATGTGATTTGAGTGGATCTTATTTAACAGCACAAATCAGCTCATTTCTTTATGGTCAGATTGTGTTAGCCCAAATCAGACACATGACTGATGAATAATTATCACTAAAAACAGGAAAATGGGAATTTAAATAGTCAGATTCCTCCAGATTGTCACTTCTAAACATGAAAACCACAGTTCTGAGCCTTTTACCTCCACTTCTCCCAGACTGCTGCTCTGTCAGGCGTATTTGGACTGATTCATGCATATTTGAGTAATCCTGTATTGTTCTGCCTTCACGGCTTGAGTGCTCAGAAAACGTCTGTGTTCACCTCCCACTGCTCTGTATGGTGATTATGTGGTAAATTCAGTCTCAGGGTTATGCACAAATGTTGAAAAATGTAGCCATATTCAGAAATGGGGAATATGCAAATGAAAATTAGTACTTGCTTTGGTAAAATGCCACCGGGAAGCGGCGAGGCTCTTACTGTTTCTGTTTAAGTTTTTGAGATCAATATTGACATTTCCTGTGAACAAAACACGGCTAAATGTTTTGGTTAATCTACAAATACTAAAAATGGAGCATAATATGTCGCTTTTGGTCCAATATGACGAAAATGAACCTGTGAGTCTGGCAGTCAGTGAATCTGCCACAGAAAATATAGGAAAAACTGAAAAACATGGTGCATTTCTCTTGAATCAATGAGTGAGACACTAAACTGTTCATCCGAGGAGAGAGAAATGGGATTTTGTAATAATAATACATCTTTATTTGAACAGAACTTTTAAAAACAAGCTTTGCAAAGTGCCGTACAAGCCACAGAACAATAGGAAAAGCATAAAAATACTGTATACAAAATCAGACATGATGCAAACAATTCAATTAATTATAATTTAAAAAAAAAAGAATAGAGTAAAAATAAATAAGGAATAAAATCTAGCTAAAAACAAAGCAGTGATTTAAAAGATGATCCTCATGGTGCAGCCTTATTTCCTCAGGCAGTCGAGGATCCTGGACTGAAAAGCTCAAAGTCTGGACTTTGGAACAGCCACAGGGACCTGAGGATCTAAGGCTGCAGCTCGTACAGGGTTAAGTCCTGAAAAGTGCAACGGGCTTTAAAAGTGATCGGTAAAAACTTAAAAAAAGTTCTAAAACACACAACCGGAAGGGAAGCTTAAGCTAAGTTTTGACCTATGAGCTCCTTTGCTTCATATGCAGCACAGAAAAAACATTCGGACAACAGTGTTTGGTCAGAGTGGAGACACGACAGAGGGCACGACATGTCAATCTGTATAAAAAATACAGACAAACAAAAAATAAAATAAAATGCAGGCAATTCTGTATTTACCAGGCAAATCCTGTTTGTGTTTCTAGGCGATATATTTGATTTATTGTTCATTTTCTGTTCTGTTGTTCTGTCAGAGTTTGCCGAGGCCAGGGAGTGGGTGGAGAAGGAGCTGTCCTTTGAGAAGAATGTGGACGTCAACCTGTTTGAGACGACCATCAGGATCCTGGGAGGGCTGCTGAGCACCTACCACCTCACCAAGGACCCGCTGTTCCTGGACAAGGCTGTACGCTCACACGGGAACAAGACTGATGCATAAAGCACAGCCGGGTCTCTATTCGCTGACAGGAACATCTGCACATCATGTTCACATTCACAGTATTATTTGGGTTCACAGTTCACACAAACATCTCCATACCAGAGCTTTGACCCGGGTCATTTCAGCTTCTCAATCGCCCAATGAAGCGAACTCCCCGTCCAAATGGGTCCTGATCCTGACCCTTGTGTAATGTGGATGTTATGTCATCAGGCCACAGTCTGAGTGTCTTGCATTAATTTAACATAAGCTTATGTAAAACACAGAAGTAACTCTTGTGTGAGATGTTTACAGACAGTGAACAGGCTTTTCACATTCACGGGGGAGACGTGTCAGTTTGTGGCTCTGGTATAAACACATTAAACAACTTAGTTCTGCATAAAACACAGCTCCTCATTGCTCAGTATTTTCAGTGCCTACTTATTTACTTTTATTTCAATCCATCATTAGACCATAAAGTATCAAAGGGTAATTTAAGCACATTGAGCAGTCAAAGCACAAGAATAAACTGAGGAAGTCAAAGTAAGACTAAATAAACTCACCCGTCCCCTCTCCCGCAGAAGGACCTGGGCTCTCGGCTCATGCCCGCCTTCAGGACCCCGTCCAAGATCCCGTTCTCGGACGTGAACCTGGGGAAGGGCACGGCGCACCCCCCTCGCTGGACGGCCGACAGCACCCTGGCCGAGGTCACCAGTGTCCAGCTGGAGTTCAGGGAGCTGAGCCGCCTCACCCAGGACCCCCAGTACCAGGTACTGTCGCCTTTTAACTCTGACACTTTAGTAAAAACCACATTATAACAAATGGAAGATGAACCTGCCTAAAGATTCATGTTTCAATCCTGCATATTAGCTCCACCTCTTTATGTGCTCATCTATATCAGTATTTTATCACATATTCAAGCAAAATATATCTTGCCCGCATACAAATTTATTGTATAAACTCTTGAGGTAAAAACAAAAAAAACTCTCTTATAAAACTAATTATAAAGCTCTTTATGTTCATTTTATTTTATCTGGTAAACTTAGACTTAGACAAACTTTAC
>JACN01104289.1:0-14838 GCA_000787155.1 Scartelaos histophorus | reverse complement strand
TTTTTAAAAAAGAGCCAATCCTGATGCTCATATACCACATGTCCACAACAGAGGGAGACAGAGTTTACATTGTTTCCATGACTCTAAAAAACTCAATCTTTTATTTTACAAGTCCATCTTCAGTGAAGAGTAAACAATAAGAACAAGAATGTGAATAAAAAATTTAGAATAAAAAAATTTACTTTTCTAGGACAGTCCAACACAGGCCGCCCCGATCTTACTGACACAGAAGCAGAGTTCGTTGTGTTTCAAGCTCAAGTTTCAAGTTGACGATGAGCGCAGATTTACTTTTCCACCAAGTTCTGTGTTAGGCCAAAACACCAGTCGTGAATTATATTTATTTATATATTTAGAGAGCACATTTTCCCTGTAATCGCAGCTTTCTCATCTTTTTTGCTCAGAGATAAGCATCAGTCTGATCATGGGGTTTCTGCTGGTCTCTTTCATGAGAACAGATTTTGTAAGGTTTTGCTTTAAGACTTTGACTCACTGTGAAAGTTTGATTTCTGATTTCTAGGGATGTCTATTTATTTACACAATATGAGCCCAGACTTCACGGTGCACTATGTTAATGTTTGTGGTGGAGGGTCTGCCTGGAGATGGCTTTGCCTAAAATGTTTCATAGTTTAACATTAAACTTTCCATCACCATGGAAACACATCACCTGTGATATCTCCTTCCTCCTGTTTTCTTGCTCCATGAGTTTCTCCATCAGAGCCTTGTTTTCCTGAGTCAGCTCCTGGATCTTCTCCTGTGTACAGGCACAAGCACAAGCAATGTTATTACATTAAATATTAGATATCAAATTATTTATTTCTATTCAAGGCATCATTTCCTAAACTCATTAAAGGTTTCTATGGAGAATGAGGGTAGGGTCATTCCCTTCATTAAGATTTTAATACATGTGAGGATTCATTGGTCATCTTTTTTCTTTCTTGTCAAACCATTTTTTTTTTTTTTTTGCTTTTAATGTTCATTTTGTAATATTTTGGAACTTACATTTAGGACCATCTCTGCATCTTTTAGTGTTTTGCTCAGAGACTGCAGCTCCTCAGTCTGGCTGGTTATGAGCTCTGAGGGATAAAAAGAAAAAATTGAACTGTAATGGCATTTTTTAAAGAATTCGGTAAAGTTTAACTAAATAATTTCCTTTATGGTCTTTACCATCCAATGAAAGTTGGTGCTGCTGCCTCAGACTCTGCAGCTGGTTTCTGTGGCTCTGCTCCAGGTCGAGGCTCAGGGCTTCGTGAGCAGCTCTGAGCTCCTCCAACTGAAACAGCCGAGTGAAACACACAATCAATATGTGAGCAAATATTAACTGGGTAAATAGGACTAATTAGTTACACATTGGTTCTCTCCTTTGGCTGTGTGAAAACAGCTGTAATTAGATTGGTCTGTGCCTTAAATAAACAAATTCTGTGCCATGCATTTGGTTGTCGAAGGATTAAAGCAGAGCACTCTGTGTATTTTGTCATTACATCGTGTTTAGTTGGTTTGATTGTGCAGTGTATTGAGGATTAGACAAACATTACACCCCGATATGTAATTCTTCATTCAACATTAACATGTAGTGACTAAGGGGTCAGTGATGATGTGTTCTTTGCATTTGACCCCATCACCCATCCTTCAATGCTGCTCAGGCAACCGGTCAAGAGCAGTGAGTGACTACAGTGCAGTTTGTGGGCACCCATCTCCATATCTTGAGCTAGTCTTAGTCAGGATTATGTTATTTGGTGTGATTTTCCTGTTGTGTATATTTTGGGTTGATGGTATGTGAAACAAGACCTTTTTGCAGTCAAGTGTCAACTATTTGTAATATCTATATATGTACATAGCATACTTGCCAATAAGTCTATGCACTAACACATGTCATGCTCGCCCCTTACTGCATTACAGTACTCAGAGTATTGTTGGGAGCACAGACCTGTAGCTGCAGTGTCTGTGCACTCCTGTCTCTTTCCTCTCTGCTCCTCTGCTCGCTCTCCCTCCTCTCTTCTTCATGGGCTTCTCTCAGTCTCTGCTCCAGCTCCTGCAGATCTCTGTGGTGCTGAGCCTGCACCTGCTCCAGAGCCTGCTGCAGCGCCCCCTGGAGGACCTCCTTCTCCTGCACCAGGCACTCAGACCTGTTCACCGTGCTCACTGCAAACACATGAGACACTGATTTAATACGCTGCTTTAGTAAGATTAAGGGCCAAAAGGAATTGCTTGCTCAATTAAACATATTCCCTGTGCACCGACTAAAAAAAAAAATACTGCCAAGAATATAAGTACTATATAAGTACTAGTAAACAGCACCGTCATCAGTTAAAAAGCAGATTAAACTGTCAAGTCACTCCCAAAACTCCAGCTTGTGCACTCTATGCTCTCTCCTTTCTGCTGTAGTCCATATTATCCTCATAAAATAACAAATTTGGTCTACTAAGACTCCATCATCTGATTAAATTGACTTAAGCAGAAACATTTCTTCAAACATCTGTGGAGAACTGACCTGAAGTAGATTCCATTCATGACAGCAGCCCTTTACTATTAAGGCATATAACTATTAGGGACTGATTATGGTCGAGTTACTTTAAATACGGTGGAATAAATACAGAAAAGACAAAGATACAAGTATAAGTAACATATAAATTGATAAAAATGTTGTGGTGCTTTATCAGAAATGAAACAAAATCTGCCTCTGTACTTAAAAGGTGCATTGTATAACATCAGATGCTTTTCTCCATGCTATTTATTTGTCTTGAATGTCTCATAGTATGGATTAAACCTTTCTATATTTTAATGGAGACCAAACCAGACCAAGTTAAATGTCAGATCTGTGGACCCCTCTCACAGGCAGAATGCCTGTTTTTCTATATATTTTTGAGCTATAAAACCATCTGTAATTGAATAAATGTGAGGTAGAGCTGTTTAATGTCATACTGTGGAATATTCCAGATAGAACTATAACATATCCATCAAACAGTGACAGGCTACCCAACCAAAAAGTTACACAGTGCAGCTTTAACATATGAAGCTTTGTGACATTATTTTCCTGTTTTTGGGCACTGGTCTCTTGAGTGTCTCATACCAGCGTTTACAGTGGTCTCCATCACAGCTGTTTATCTGAGCGGTGAAGTGGGTAACAGTGACAAACTCCATGAGTGCTCCCTGTTTAAAACCACCACCCAGACTGCCCCTCACAGACACTATCAGCACCCGGGCCAGTACAGAGGGGCACTTTTATAGGTCACTGCCTTTAAAGGTGGAATGGGAAGAACAGAGATACTGGCAAAGCAATACACAGATTCAAGTACCAGCACTGGATTTCTCTAAATAACTAAACCTAGACCAACTGGGACAAGCCAGGACAAAATGAGAAATGAATAGATCTAAACCAAGTCTAAGACCAGGTCCTCCTTTACAGACTCAATTCATATAAAAAGCAGTGTTCATACACATCTTAACCCTCTAACATAACAGTCCATTGGTCCCAAAATTAAGCTTCATATTCTCTAGATCAAAAGTATCAAAGCTCAGATACTAAAACTAGAATTGACACTCATCTGGGCAGGTATCGATATGCAAAATAAATAAAATATCACATCAACTGAATAAAATAATTTTCATTTCTTGAACAGTTTCATCTTGAGTTTGACCAGAACTACTGTAATGATACATGGTGCAATAAACAAACACTACTATTTACTATTATAGTATAAAACAACAATGTTGTCTAAAAGAGCTTTTAAAATTATCATTTGGGTATGAAAATTGGCATTGAGTATGGAGACTGTTCTTTAATATCAAAAAAGAGTTTGATCTGGTGTTGTCTCAATACTAACATGTCAAACTAACTCCAGACTTACCCCAGAGAAAAGCCCTGGTACCTCCTTTTGAGAATCACAGGTTCAGACCTATAACATAAGCTGTGGCTGCTCAGACTTTGGCCTGTGTTTCTCTGCATTCCTCGACCATGTGCTGCAGATCTGGTCATATGAGGCTTTTTTAAAGTCGGAGCTCAAACATAAGTTAACCCCAATGTGAACAAAGTACACACTTGTACTTTACATAAATGATGTTCAGAAGAAAGAGTGGGATAATGGGAGCCCTTTAAAGTTATGTAAAGTAATTAAGTTACCCAACACTAATGTGACAAGAAAAGTGCTTTGTATGACTAGAAATCCTGTGTCATTTTTTAGAACAAATTCACCAAAAATATAAATAAGTCAAATAGTTGCTGATATGCACTAAAATAATTACAATGCAATAAAATACTTCTTAAATATTATACAACCAGTGAGCTTTTATTTTTAATGCAAATTTGTAGAGTTGATATTGGAACAATAAAACACTAATCAGTTAAGATAACCAAAGGCTTCGGATCATTTGAATGTATTTTAATCATTTGTTTTAAATATGATGATAGTTAAATATGGTAAGACTATATTTGATAAATGTTTAAATGCCCTTTATTCTTTAACAATAATAAATCTTAATTCCTGAAAAGTTCTAAATATTAAGTGGTATCCTATGTTTCAAAGTTGCACAAGGATGCAAATACACCTCGGGAATAAGTTCAGAGAATATCACTACATCTATTTGGTTTTCCTTAATAAATAAAAAATACACAACACTACACTATGCTGTCAGTTCTGTTTTTCCCAGTTGGTAAAGTGTTATAAGTCAGTACAGAGGCATGTGAGGTGAGCATTTCCTCTGCTCAGGCCCCTCTAAAGGTCAGAGGTCGCGTGCAGCACCTCAGGGGTCCAGTCTAATGCACCAGCTCATATTTTATATTTTACAAGAACAGTAACAAGAACACTCAGGAAATACCAACTGTTACAGGGGCATATGCCAAAGAATCATGACCAAAAGAGCTATAGGTCAACCTGGTCTAGACTCTGAAAATACAGCAGTAAAACCTGCAGATGGACCAGTATGAGACAGGAAACTGAAACTGTTCAACGTCAATTTATGTCTTAAACAACTCATCCTTCAACAAAACTTAGAACTATATAGGAATCTATGTCATTTATAGCTTCTTTAAATATTTGTAATTACCAAAAGACACTTATTTAAACAGATTTACAGCATCATAAAGCATTTCATTTTATTTGTAAAATATAATTATATACTACTTTTTTATTAAAAATTTTAAATACAGAAATAGGTCATTTTAAACTGTTTACAATAATCCAAAGTTATTCTTCAACCGCCTTATACATTTTGGTAATAACAACTAGCATCCTAATTACGCACATTCTCATTATCGAACAAAAACACACTTTTAAATTTGATGCAGACAGTAAACCTCAGACTTATTTTGACCTCAAGAGCTGCTTATACAATATATCTGTTATGGGCAAGACAAAGTTTGCCCAGATACATGGGAAAAATCCAGTACAGTGCCTTTAATACTATACACACAAGTGGTAGGCAAACACCTGCTTAACTGGGACATAAAAACAATAGACATTTGGGCAGAGTTCAAGGTAAAAAATGTAATCCTGTCTTATTTCTACCTAAACACATAAATAGTCTCTTGTGCACAAATCATGTGTGTGTGAATGTCCTTGCATTGAGCTCGTCCTTGTGTCTCTGGTGTGTGTACTCACCCAGTTCTCCCCTCAGCTCCTGCAGCTCCTGGGACAGGCCCCTGCTCTGCCTCACAGCCTCGTCTCTCTGCACACACAATGTAAACACCAGGTTCAAGGACTGTTCACAGACATAAGAACAACCAGGAATTTAAATACTGGTCTACAAAGGTGTGAGAAATCATTTTAGTTTTATTTTATTTTATACAAGGATGTTTTTTCTTTTTCTTTTGGGTAAATTATTTGCACTTGATTATCTCTTGAATATCATTTTATTACACACCATATGTTACGATGTTAGAGCTGAAAATAATGCGCTTTCCAGCCAATTTTCAGTAACACTAATGTTTATTTAATGTTAATTTGCAGCATTAACACTGGGTTAGAATTAGGATTATCACACAAATTAAATCATGTAATAATGTAGAATGCTATATGTCCTGTAACTACTATATAAATAAGTACCATGATTAAACTAATTTAGTATAGCTAATAATTAAAGGTACTGTGTTCCAAAGGATGAAAATAAATTATATGATGAAACAAAGTCGAAAAAAAGTTTTAGACATCAGCCATCTGAGTGTACCATACTTTTTCACTTTGAAGATGATGTTCCTTGCATTTGCACCTCTACAAGAACTTTAGTGTGTGTTTTCTGTTTCATTTGAAGTAAGTAATGGTAACATGATTAAAATAGTAGAGTATTTAAGGTGATAGCTTTACATATTTGGGGAATTCTGCTTCAAGTAAATAAATTATTCTAATTATGACTAAAAACTTCAAATCCAAATTTGAGTCTCTAAAGATGTAAGGAACACCTACTGTGGCCTATTTGAGCTGAATGCCTTCACACACAGTAGCCTCCTGTACACTTCATAAACCATTAATCAATGAAGAAAAAGTTACTCAGGTCGAACAACTGTGTCATGGCAATTATTGATAGGGTCAAGTGAAAATACAACATCAGCAGGTCAAATAGCAGATTACTATAAAAGCAAACTGACAATCAAATAATCAATCATTTCAAGTTTACAGACAAACAAGTGTAAAACTGCCCTGGGTACATAATAGGGCAAAAGTATAAAAAAATAAGATGTTCATTTGAAGTATGAATACTAAAAAACTTGCATTCACAGGACAGAAATGAACCTTTCCTGAATAACTTTAGCATGATTTTGAGATGTATCAGAACAAATATAAGAGCACATAGACTAGTATACACCCATGGACACTATGGAACCTACCTGGACCACTAAGGCATTACACAAATATAAGGCCACATGGGAATAAAAAATATTTTTTATAAATAGAAATTTTTGTATGTAACAGCAAGACTTCTTTATAAATAATAAAAATACTGATCCATAAACATGAACACACACAAAACTAGGGCTCAAAAAATCAGACTATATTTGGCTTTTTATTCACTTCAGTATTAAAGTGCTGAGGTTGTGGCTACAGAGAGCACTTTGTTCTGGCCAGTATATTTAATACACTTTTCCTATTTAGAGACAGTGACTAAGGACCACATTTGCTGATTCATAAACTACCCAGAGCCAATACCCAAAGTTATAGCTACAACTCCATTTAATTAATGATACAGTATGCGTCAAAATATTAGCTAGCAACAGACAGGATTATATCAATGAGAAAGTATCCAAAAACACATCTGAAATGACTTGCCACAGAACAGTAATATAATAAAAGCCAGTTACCCCTTCTGCAGTGTAAGGACCACCAAGGCATGCTCTGCTGCCGGTACAGCCCATGATCGAGTCTCTATCCTGGGGTTATTCTGCCGGAGAGCCCCCCTCCCCTCCTCCGGCTATGGAAACCCACTCCTCCAGTATTTCAAGAGCCCCAACCACATCCACATGCTGAGTCTACAATAGCAAAGACTAGAAAGTGAGGCTAGAGAGAGAGAGAGAGAGAGGAAGAAGGAGGGAGAGGAATGCCCAGTGCCCGCAGACTGCACTGTACATCTACCAGAATAACAAAAAGAGGTGGGGCTAAGTGAGCGAGGAACTGCCCGTGGACCAATCAGGCGAAGGCACTTAAAGCAGCTGTATTGGAGACACTGACAGAATGACATGGGGGTGATGGAGGAAGCCTTGCCCAGTGCAGTGACCTCCTCTTGGGATGTATCAGAGCTTCATTACGCCAACCCCCATCCCGTTACAGACCTGCGCTAAATCATCACCCTCCCCCCTCTCTCTTCGATCTGCTGTAATCTCTATAGGACCTGTGGCTGCATTAAGAGACAGAATCATGACAGATTGGATTTCCTGTTTCTGCCGATGAGTAACAGTGTGGAAATGCATACAAACAGTGGGAAGTGGTCACATGATAAACACCATCTCAGCATTTGGTGATGACTAGGCTTCAGGTCCTACATGATGCTTGCCTGGCCAACACCCAACTCATAAATTAATTGACTAATTGTGATTAGTCGACTACAGAAAAGTATTATAAAAATGTCGTTATCTGGACTATACAGACGCTCTAAAATACATACAAAGAGACAATGGTATTAAGTCAAAAAGTCAAAAAACAGGAATACAATCACAATTTACAAGACAAATAATAGTTTGACTAATCAATCGAAAAAATATATATACACAATTGTTTTTTGCAGCCTATATTATAATACAATAATATACTAATAAATACAAGGAGAATAAAATAGAGGCTATGTACACATAATACATTATTCAAGCATCACCACTGACTTGGCATAGGCATTGCAGGTAGATTGTTTTACATACTTTGCATTTTATTCTAGATCGATCTCCATCTTGAAATAAAGTGACTTCAACTAAGTAAAAGGAAATAGCAAGATTGATTTGTGGTTTAGTAAAATCAAATTAAGCAGTAAAATGTGTTTCGTGAAGTGTGGAGTTACAACTAGATGATATAAAGCAGTGGGACGGTGAGCATTTGGGGTTGGAAATTACACGAGATATGCAAGATGACTGAAATAGTGTTTTTAACAATGAATACACATTATAAAACTTAAAAATACCAGTTATAATATAGGTATAGCCCTTTAAAGCCAATTTCTCAAAATCTAGAGACATGCATCAAATTGAAGGGGGATCTGGTGAGGCTTTAAGATGATATCAGATCAGGTGTAGAGTAACATGAGGCTGGGGAATAAGATCGATGAATAATTGCTGCAGATTGAGTTACACTTTCCTGGAAAATACATTGAATACATCTGTCCACATATTAAAAGAATGCATTCAAAATACCTATACGCCTTTTATAGCTTATAATGTATAGCACCTAATATGGATTATAAATTTAGGGCTAAAGTGAAAGGAAAAAAGCACAAGGTTGCTTTGTAGAAGCTCACAAGATTAATGTATAAAAGTTTTTTGTACAGCATTTTGGAAACTTTAGCCTTGTAATTTTGTGGTTTAAAATTCAAATTCATGTATTTGTAAGGAAACATTTAGCAGAACTCCACCATTAAAAATGGCCACAGAGATGATCTTAACCAAAACAAACTAGGCACAATTTGAATGTATTAAGCAATGCTTTTGCTCTGTGTTTGATGCCTCTGTTTATTTTACTCTCAAATTGAACAACTTGTCTTCTAAAAACATTCAGGATATCCCATCTTATGTTATTGTGTGCATTTAGAAAACAGAAGTAAAACCCTGTCTGTGTGCGTAGGCTGGGACAAAACACGTGTTACCACCAGAAAACTGTTTCACAAACGCCTCATCAAAACAGATGGATATGAGTCAATGATCAGAGCCTATGTATCACAAGGCAGACATAAAATTTAAAAAATAAGAAAAGAAAAGTGCTTTTAAGTCTGTCCGGTCCAACAGTATATTCTCATAAAACAGCTGCAGGGGGAGCTCTTACATAGCTCTGTTTTAACATGGGTTTATGTTAAAATGAAACCATTAGTAGGCCGTGCTTTGTTAGATTTTGCTGTATTCATGTGATTCATTAATGTTTTAGTCCATGTTTTTAGGGGATGGTTTATACTACGGGTCACAATCGTTTTTTCTATAAATGGGAAATCCTGGCATGTGCAATTAGAATGAATTATTATCAACCTTTTATACTTTTTAACACAAGACATGGCACAGGCGTTTCAGAGTGTAGCCTGTCTATTCTCAGGCTGACTACAAAACAGTCAGTGCCTTAAGTTATAGTGACAGAGTGTGGTTCAATGAATGAATACTCCATCAAAATATTTATGATAGTACTCAGAGCAGAGCAGCATAAGACTTGAGTGAACTGACATGAACTGCAGACACCAAAGACAACTACAGGACTGTTTAATGTCCTGTAGTAAATTAAGTTAGACAGATATAGGGCAAAAGAGGACAGATATTTTTTTTTTATCATGGGCCAGAATCAAATAAATAAAAAAAACAAGCACTCCATTTTAATCTAGTTTAACCTAAATATAACATAGATGTTCTGCTGATATAATATGTCATATTTATTGCGGTTTAGTCTTGATTTAGACAGTGTTTTAAATTCTAACTTTTCCATAATAACATTGAAATAGTGAAAATTGTAACAAGCATATTTTACCCTCATATTTTATTGCGGTTTAGTCTTGATTTAGACAGTGATTTAAATTCAAACTTTTGCATAATAGCATTGAAATAGTGAAAATTGTAATTTTTGCCATCAAATTTTAAGTCTTGAATCTTAAAATGTGCACTGTGTAACTTTCCTGGTGGAGGACATGCAGGCCATTTGTCTCCATGAAGATGTTACAGTGGAACATACAGGCAGAGCAACAAGGCAGTAAACTCATCTACCTTTGAGACAGTTGGCTTACGAGAATAATGCATGTTTTCCATTTGAACACTGTATTGTGGAACATTCCTGGCAATGCAATAACATCTCCATGGAGATAAGCAGGTAGCAGACAGGATATGCTACTGGAATACTGTGTAGACAAGAGGCTGGGCCAGTTTAATATAGCCCTTACTCCTTGGTGCCATGTGTTGTGTTACTGACTCTACATTGTCCTCAGTCAGAGTGCAGCTGTCTGTGCTGTTCATATCACACTCACAACACTCAGAATATTATGCAACAGGCAAGACTAAAGTTATCCACAGTGACTGAAGAGAGAAAGGCCAAATGCAATCTGATTTATTTCAGATTGTTCAAACCTGTGCAAGGAAATTATGCATAAATGTTAATTAATGTGGCAAATTAATGTGCACTGTGTTTTCTGCCGAAGGGTCGTTCAAATCAATTTCTTAACTGTGATGTTATTGCTTCATCCGGAATGTTTCACAGTGCGGCACTGAACCTTTTTCATCAAGTTTGCCAAGTTACAGGTCAGATCTGCAGAGAGGTAACCCTGCTCATAGTCAGAATGCCTGTTTTTCTACGTATTTTTGAGCAATAAAACCACCTGTAACTGAGTAAAGTAAGGTAGAGCTGTTTAATGACATACTGTGGAACATTCCAGGCAGAGCAACGATATATCCATAGAAACAAGGTGACGGAACCCCAAAGTTACATAGTGCACCTTTAATGACTGAATAAATTATTTTAAAATGAATTGTACTTGTACTACCAAATACCACAGTATGTACAACAGCTAAAATCCATGGATTAACTGACACATGTGACCAGATGATTTTGATCATCAGATCTGGTCTAATATAATGATAATCTTCTGATGATCCTAGTTAACTAATATTTACTGTCTGTGTCCCGTTTTGTGGTGTTTAGCAGAGAGGAGCTGATGGTGTAAGCCTGTTTGTATTATACAGTGAGATACATAATCCCTGGAGGCGTCAGGTTCCAATCACATGGCTCGTCTATTAAAACTGATGTATGACCAGCGGTGCGCTTAACTGCTCTTAATTTCACTCTCACGGCCCCACTGCCAACTACAAAACCAACAAGTCTATGAGAGCCAGGCATATCATAACATTTATCCTGTGAACCAGTGGAAAACAATATGTATCACAGTCCAAAGTTAATTAAAAAAAGAGACTAAAGGTTCTTTTCAGTGCATTATTCATTCTCTCCATACTTGGTGGTGGTAAGATATTATTGCCACTGCTGCCCTGAGATTGCCCGTTAGACGACCATCAACATGCATCACATTCATACCAAGCAAAGTGGGTGAAGTGTCTTGCCTGAGGACACAACAGTTTAGACTAGAGCCACTCTTGCCTCACTGTAGCACTTTGTTTTCCCAGTGGTCCCACATCCAAGTACTAACCAGGCTCGGGGTTGCTTAACTTCTTATATCTGACCAGTTCAAGCATTGACAAACAGGTATGGCTTCAATAAAGGAACTAAATTGCAGTTGAACTAGCGCTAACGAAAGACTAAAGCAAAACCAGTAACAAAAAATCTATTCAATCCACTTTATTTCTATAGTAAATTTCATTAACAAAACTGGTCCCAAAGTGCTGCACAAAATCTACAATTTAATGCAACAAAAACATAATAAAAACAAGAGAGTAAAAATAAATAAAACAGTAACATAGACCCAAAAGAATAAATAAAATAATTTAAACAAAACTATAAAAGACAACAGAGGACCACACAACTGACAAGGTGTTAAAAACCAGAGAATAAAAGTGGGTCTTAGGACGAGACTTAAAACACTCCATCGGCCTAAACCAGAACTATTTCCAAATAAGGCAGGGTTAAAACAAAACTGACACAAGATAAAAGGTAATGACCTCTGCTGTGTCTCAAGTTATGTAAGCTGGATCCACCCCACATATTGAGAACCAATGATGTACTATTATTACTGGTCCACAACAACACCACTAGAGGTCCAGTCCCTCCACTCCTGTCAGACACACAGCAGCAGTAGCTTTACAGTCCCAGTGGAGAGTGTGACGGTGTAAAATGAGAAGTAACAAGGAAGCATTAGGAAAGTAAGTCTATTTGATCCACAACAGTTGTTCAGTGGATGACACAACTCGCCCTCTCTCCCTCCCCTCTCTCTCCCTCTACTCTCTGTGTCCATCTCTCCTCCTCTCTCTCTCTCCGTCTTGTTGGACAACTTCCACAGACATGTGTAACTCATGAAATTCAATCTCTCCTTCAGCCAACACTGTAGTAATTACACGCATTATATCATCACATCTATATGAGAATCAAATATTAGTAGTGACACTAGAAGCTGCTGTTCACAGAAGGATTACTGTATACTCAATTCAAAACAAAATGTACTGTTTTGTTAAGAGAACATAAAATAATGTCTATGGTTTTTATACTGATTTTATTAGTAAAGGAAACAAATTATGTAAAGTTAATGCAAAACTCGGTTTTCTTCTATGCTTGTTGTGTGGACATCCTTACTGGGCTCCGAACCCCACTTTAAGAATCACTGAGCTAGCATATAAAACAACAGGGAAACAAATAAATGGAAAAAATAACTAATACTCGCTAGATTCTAAATTGTTTGTGTGAAAAGTTACAAAGAGTGGAAAACATATGTAGTGCCGGAAATCTCTGTTATGCGTGTTCTTGATCTTGTTTGTGTGGGTTTTTTTTTGCTTTTCTAGTAGAAGGTCAATCCAATATTGTCCAAAACCAAACTTATCATTAACTATTCACACAATAACATACAACATATCCATACCTGAGCCAGAGTCTGCTGCAGCACAACAGTGAAAGCCTCAAATCTGTTGTTACTCTGGGCGAGCTGGGTCTGCAGGTGCTGGATCTTCTCCGTGTTCCTCCGAGCTTCGCTGACACCCAAGGGCCCCACATCCTGATGGGGTCTGGACAAGCCCCTCTCCCCCTGCTGCTGCTGCTGGGGACGAGATCCAACTTTGGGCTTGTTTTTGTCCACTGTAAAAGAGGTGACAAAGTTGATCATCATTATTCCAGACTCCATGGTGTTTTGTATCTCTTCGGTCTGACCACTCCACTTGTTGTAACTGTAATATGTTCACAAAACCTAGACGCCCTCTTCTTCCTCTCACCCCTCACGTAAAAATGGACCTTGTAAATGCAATTACTTTTCCATATCCAGATTTAAACCCGTCCTCTGCAGACACTGGTCTCCAAGGACAACTTAATTTAGCAGGGCCATGTTACTGTACTGGTCTTGCTTTACATCACTGATATAAATATCCCTATAATATTAACTGTTGTCAGTCTAACTTATTAAAACCGTATGCTCATGGCACCTTACATTTAAGTGGGGGAACAACTGAGTGGTCACGAAGTAACGGTAATACTCAATATGAATTTAACTGTTACATGGTGCATTGTTATGTAACACAGCAGTGGGTACAACCTGTTCATATGAGAAATAACACCTCTAATGAATGGAATATACTGGCACCAGGCCTTACATTTAGCCCTTTATATTTTCTACCATTATTATAAAAATGTTAGAGGTTAAACTGATATAGAATTATACAACATATGTACATTAAAACGTGTAAATAAGTGCAATCATAGGGAACTCAGTGTGTTTGTAGAGTACATTAATACATGTACATGACGAGATGAATATTAGGTCAGTTAATAGAAACTATACCATCGTAAAAGATTTTAAATAGTATTTAATTCAAATAAAAAGACACCCATGATGTAGAATAAGATGGAACTTTAAGATTTCAATTATAACTGATTTTAACATTTTTTCTTTTTTGACTTTTTAGACATAAGCCATCAGTAAAGGGAATAGTTAGGAATGAAAACTACTATCAACTAAAATTGTGTTAATAGCTTCCTTTGCTGAATTCAACATTACTTTACACTGGGGCCCCCTCTTCTGGTTAATTAACATATTGCAACTGGTAAAACGGCTCAAAGGGAAAACAAAACTAAGCACAAAGAGGATATTTTCATGCACTTATTCCAAAGCCTACATGTATTTTCCCTGACTCTTTTCTGCTGACGTTAGTGCCAAACACACGAGTCACACTGAATCTACCGGTGGATGCTGCAATAACTGGTCTGTGTCCCGAGGGATTATTATGCAACTCCTTTTCTGCTGAACAAATCAAAAATGCATCCCTGGCCCAGAAATAAATAATTTAACCAGGTCTTAAAAAAAACAAAAAAAAAACACAGTCAAGTGGCTCTGCAAAGTGTACATGATGTTCCACAGGCGCACACAGATCTGAATCATAAACTTGGATTTTAGATAGTTCCTTCTTTTCAAAATAAACATAGCACTGGGTCAGAAGATTTTTAAAAGTATCTGCACCTAAGGTTGGTCCTTATTTACAAAAATGAAGATCTATTTTTTTAATGTTCAGACCATATTTTAACAATGCATCAGGAATGT
>KN504320.1:0-11471 GCA_000787155.1 Scartelaos histophorus | reverse complement strand
TAAGTGTCACAGCCAAATCAGAATAAAAATCACAGCATACCAGGAGATTAGTTATTTAAAACGTTTGTATTTAAAGATGCACATGTACATTTTCTTGCTTGTTTCCATGGAGATGTATTGCTTTAGCTTCTCTTAATCCACAATATGGCATTACTTCATGGAGACGAGAGGGTGACTCCATCCCTTGACTCCTTGTAGCATATATTTTAGCAACCAGATATCAGCCAGATACATTTAATACTACATTTAATACTACTTCTAATACTACATTTAATACTACATTTAATACTACATTTAATACTACATCTAATACTACATTTAATACTACATTTAATACTACATTTAATACTACATTTAATACTACATCTAATACTACATTTAATACTACTACATACTACAATACTACATACTACATTCTAGGCAAAGTAATTACTGCAGTGCATGAGGACAAGCAGGTGTCGCACCCCCCACCACGTTATCTACACAGACTTTCAATGACTTTTGTTCATTTTTACTGTACAATGACTTAAACCCACAGGCATCTGAAAAGTTTAAAAGTAAGATTGATCCGTAGTGCGTTTCTCTGCAGCCTAAAAAGCCATGTTAATATTTGTGGAGCCAGTCAAATTGAACGGTTAATGAGTGAAGGGCATGTTTTTCTGAGCACCGACTAAAAGCATCACAACACTCGAGGCTGCGAGAGAGAAAGTGAAGATCAGATTATGACTGGGAGCGATGATGTCATCTTTAAGTTGCGTGCCGCTCGCATCAGCTGGTTTTCATTTAAGTCGGCGAGGAGAAAGACACACTTTTGGTAATGTGTACGCGACCTTATATGGACACGCCGAAACCCGAGTCCAACGATAACAGCAACGCTTTGAGGAGAAGTAGTTTAAAATTTTATACCTCGTTGATGTTAGAATATATCGTGAGTTATATCCGCGAATACTACAGCGCTGCGGTAATGCGTTCCAGTTTTTTGCAGCGGACGTTTTAAGTGCCTCTCGTGAATGGCGTCACTTCTCCTGACTCCGGCCCGTCTTTAAGGATGTTCTGTCATAATTCTGAATGTTTGGATGATTTTTGATAAACGGCGCGTACACATTTTCATCCCTTGTATGGCAATAAATTAGAACGTGATTGGAAACAGCCTCCGCTCGCCGTGTAAAGCGTTTAGCCGTAACGCGCGGTGAAGTTTGGAGTTTCCTATCAACCTTGGTTATGTAATACACGAATCAAGGAGAAACTTTTGGCTCGTGCACACAGACAGACGGGCAGACAGATGGACACGCACATCAAAGGCTATCGACTTGTACCAAGATATGTGTCCGCATTTCAGCGTCTTATCCGCCTTTTCTTTTTACTATTTCCACACTCTGCATTTGATCACCGGCTTCCTCTCCTTCATTAACACCCCGTCACCACTTTTGTTTTGTCTTTGATTGTCTTTGCCCACACAGTCCCCGCGCAGCCCCCTTCAGTATCTGGAATATCACGGGCGACGCCAGCTCCTTGATCTGGCGCATTCGAAAAAGCCACTTTACAGATGGCCGGGATGGTTTTGATGGTGACGGTAATTTAAGCCGGCGGACGGCGAGTTTTCCCATCGTGTCATATCAGCAGAGGTCACTGATGCTCAACTGGGCAGACGCAGACCGGAATAAAGTGGTAGTACTCGAAGGGTTAGGGTTTCAACTTAGATCATTTTGTTTGTGTGTCATTTCAAATCCAGAATGTTGAAGTCCTCTCTGAGATGTAAAGCCTCATAAGTCTGTTTCATCTAATCCAGTGATGTTCTGTCTGTCTTTTTGGAGCTTTTTTTGGATCAGAGTCCGGACAATGAGCTTAAACATCTCCCTATATATTACCTTTCTGAGTAGTTTAATCATAATAAGTTGTGGTTTTTAATTATTTTTTTCTCATTTGTTCACCCGGCCCGTTCCAAAACCTCTTATTTAAGTAGATTTTTGAAGACAATAATCAATAATAGTACTTGAGTGTGACTGATGCTGATGAAATGAGCTCTTGTTGTGTGGGTTTTAGCAGATCCGAGCGAGCACTAATGCATCCGTCTCTCATCTAAAGAGAATCGGCTCTCCTGATTCACAACTCTACAGCTATAGTCTAATCTTAAATTGGATATTTTGACGACACGCCCTTTTTTTTGGATAAAATCTAAAAAACCTCTTTGGTTTCTTTCAACGTCAAGGCTATTTTATGTGCGTTTTCTAAATCAGACAGACAGATATCCTCTATTCTTATATTATTTCGAGTAGATGATGTGTTTGTGTTGCATAGCGCTGCCGAAACGTGCTTACATAAAACCCAGATAGTATGTGCTCATATTGTGTGTGTCCTGTTGCATGCTGCACCTTTGTGTCTTTATTTAGTCACTCAAATTGCTCTGGGGGCTGAGCTGATCCTTACATAACTCTGTAATAGATCTGGGGCCAGGGGGATGTTTTGGAGCCTGAGAGGGGTTAGTGAGTTTTGACACTGTGTATGGACAGTATGTGCATAGAAACCTTTGGAGCAGTTGCCTGAAATCAGACAGTTTTTTTGTGTGTTTTTTCTTCTTAGTCTGGTGTATAAGGGCCATGACAGAAAGTGATAAAGGAGCTGACCCGCGTATCTGTTTTTGCTGGCTCGGGTTGTAGTTTGCGTGCGCTCGAGGGCAGTCGGCGTCGCGACAAAGCACAGCCGCTGGGTATCTGATCTCATTCTTTCTGGACTGTGTCACCGTGTGGTCAGCGGGCAGACCTCTGCACATGCACTGCCTCTTAGCCACAGGTGGAGGTATCACAGAATACAGCGTGATGCAACCTGGACTTCAGCACTAGATGTCAAAACTGCTTTTTAGTGATGCAATTTAACTTGACTTATGTTATGCATTACCAACTAAGTATAGGTAGGTTGACAGTATTACCTGGATGACAGTATTCAGAAATGTAAATGTCTTTGCTGTGGTTCAAGCTGCAAACAAAATGTGACTGGCCTGTAAAATTAACAACAGAAGTGCAGAAAATCAAGTTATACCCTTGTTTGAAAGATTACACTGCAAGTTCAATAGTTTAATAGTATATACATGATATTCTCATTTTGCATATTTCCACAAAAACAACTGCGTTAACAATATAAAACAACTTTTTATCTGTTGATTGAAAATAATAGGAGACATTTGAACATTTGCTGAATATATTATCGGTATCACTGCATACTAATGAGGATGTTTATATTGCACGGTAGTTTATAATGTAAATGTACTTCCAGGTCAGTTCCTGGGTCACGTGGCTGGTCCTCACGGCCAGTTCAATGGAGGAGAAGAGGGAGGTTTTCTCCTACCTGGTGCATGTGGCCAAGTCTTGCTGGAACATGGGCAACTACAACGGCGTCATGGAGTTTCTTGCAGGGCTAAGGTATCACAACTTTCACTTAAATAAAAAAAAAACAACCAACATTTTAAATAGTCTGGTAATATAAATATCTTAAAATACTGTTGTTTGGTAGGTCTCGCAAAGTTCTTAAAATGTGGCAGTTTATGGACCAGTCAGATATAGAAACCATGAGGAGCCTGAAAGACGCCATGGCACAGCACGAGACGTCATCTGAGTATAAGAAGGTGGTGACCAGAGCGCTCAATATACCTGGATGCAAGGTATCTGAAGATTTATGTTATTTCAATAAGGGCAATTTAATTCATTAAATATTAATCAAATTAACATTTTAATAGAAAGGTCTGGAACCAATAGAAGGTCCTAAAATTAATAATGTAGCTTGAAGTTCAGATTTTGACACTGAAATGGCACATTTATGAAATTAAAAAGAGTGAAAACTATTTTGTTGTAAAAATACATACATAAATACACAAATAAATAAATAATCAATTTAATCAAACTAAAATCAAATTAAATTAACATACATACATACATACATACATACATACATACATACATACATACATACATACTAAATTAAATGAAACTAAAATCTAATTGATTATTTTGACATATTGGCCAAATTTAGCAAAATGATCTATTACAATGACTAATATCTATTATCTCTTACAAAGTACTAATAGCGACATATAATGTACTTCTCAGGTGGTTCCTTTCTGTGGAGTTTTTCTGAAGGAGCTCAGTGATGCTTTAGACGGGACGGCGAGCATCATCAGCCTGAAGCGAGACACCACAGAGGACTCACTGGAGGTTTGCACACTACACTTACTTAACCTAAATAATAAAGATCATTTAATAGTAAATCATGTGATAAGATAGTGGAGGAGCCTAGTCTAGTTTTCAGTCCAGTTGTATTTGTTTATTTTGTTTCCCCTGTACAGTTTGTGTCCGACTACAGCGGCCAACAGAATTTCATGTCTCGCTCTGGACCAGACGGACTGCACGTTCCCGAAAAAGAAGCGACAGTCAGCAACATACTTCAGATCATTCGGTACTAGTATTTTGTATTTTGTTTAAATGTTTACAAAATCTTTTAGTCTCTAATATGTTTTACTTTGTTTTCAGGTCGTGTAATCGAAGTTTGGAGGCAGAAGATCCAGACGATGCTTCGATCAGCGGCTCCTCTGGTCCGTCAATGGCGTCCAGAACGAACTCCTTCAAGGACTACAACCGCAATCAGTCAGTTCTTTTACTTTTCATTTTGTGAAATTAACATTTTTTTTTCCGATAAATCAGATTAAGTGACTCATTTCCTCGTTTCTCATGGTTTGTGCATGAATCGTCTTTGACAAAGATTGGTTTCTTTTATCCGGACAGGAAGTTTTCAGTAACCTGCTGTCTTTATTTTATTGTTCTTGGAATGCGCTGGAAGAAGCCTGGATAGCTTTTACTATATTTATGGATACTTTTTTCCATGTGTAATTTTTCAACGGTTAGGCCTGGAGGTGAATAGATAGTGATCGTTCTTTCTGAAGGTAGTTTATAAATGTTTTTTGTAAAACTTGGATCTGCTAGAAATGATTCATTCCAAAGTAGAAATAACACTCTAAAGGCGATTGGAAAAGTGTTGGAACTGATTCCTTTTTCTTGTCGTGTCATTGAAGTCATTATTGTGTCATTATTTGTGTGTAAACATCACTGTTCTTCCCATTGTTCCCTCTTCCACTTTAGTTCCTGTTCATTTAGGACCCCACCAGATTCAAACCGTGTCTTGTAAGTGGTTTAGCTACAAATGGCTATTTCATTCTTACATAGGTTTAATCTGAATTAATGTTGTATGGTTGTTTTCAGTTGAAAAAGCATGATGTATTTGCTTGTTCATCCACTGCTTAAGAGCCCGATCTAGTTTCTTTGCTCTGTTTGTGCTTTTCTTTGATTTTATTGCATTTGTAGAAAAAAACATATGAAAACGCTGGAAGAATGATGCATGGCGGATCTTATTCCCTAAAGAGACGTTAAAAAGATAACACTTTCTCATGTCGATGCAGATTCATGGTGGGAGATTTGTCCGACTCCGAAAACGACTCGTCTTCAGAGCCTGTGCCAAAGGACGGGGACTGCCAGAGCAGTGACGATGCTCACAAAGCCTTCAGCCACAACACGGAGCTCATTCCTTGGTAACAAATCATTTAATAAAAATAAAACTATTGACAATTTGCAGAAATTCATCAACATTCCCTGGGGGTGTGGAGCTAAGTGAAAGCACTGCTCTGTTAGAAGCTCTCCTGCTCAACTTATACTTAATCTGAGCTTTAGTTTAACACAGTCTGAGCAGAAAGTTTGGTGGAGCAGGTGAGATGATTTTTGCACTTAAACAAATCCCTCACGAATAGCTACCATTAGCCAATAGTTTTACTGTCACTCTCACCTTTTTAGTTGGAAATCATACAAAACATAATTTTTTTTTCTGTCTATCTTAAAAAAATGGCAGTTTTTGCCAATGTGTAAATTTCCCCACAGTAAATGCTGAACATCCCGACACTAGAGCTACATTTCTAACACCCCCAGCGGGATGTTACTGCAAAGTATCAATACAAATAACTCGTGTGTCTCTCTCCAGGTATGTTTTGTCTCTTCAACCCGATATCCACCAGTTTCTGCTACAAGGAGCCACAGTGATCCACTATGACCAGGACAGCCATGGGACTGCACGCTGTGTCCTGCGAGTCCAGCCAGACAATGTCACACTCACATGGGGTACGTGCACACAGCTGTCTGACCTAGAATCATGTTCATTAAGATACTTTTATAAAACCATTATAAAACCAACTCTTGTGGCGGAGGGTCTGTCACCTGCTTGACTCTGGTGCTGTCACCCATGTTTAATGCCATAAGGTTGAACATTACAACCAAAGCATCTGCACGGAGACAAGCAGAACCTTCAAAAGACATTGGTTTACCTTTAAGAGACAGTAGTTTTCCATGGTTAAAACATTATCATTATCCAGCTTTTCCTGCTGTAAAACTCTTCTGTATATGCAGTGTCTGCTCCTATATGTGCAGTGTAAACTAGCCGACCCTGCTCAGTTTCCTGTGCCTTTACTGCATTTCAAACGTCTCATAAATGTGTTGAATTGCCACAGGTAAGCCCCCGAGCGGTGGGGGCTTTTCCTCTGAGCACCCCATTGGATCGGGACACTCCATTGCAGTGGGACTTGCAGAAGGCCTTTTAGACCTAGCAGTTGTGAAGGTTTGTGACCATTATTTAGACAGTGAAATACCAGTACATGTCCCATACTGCATGTGGAGTAATGTTTTTGTTTGTTTGGATGTGAATGCACAGGCAGTGTTCATGGGTCACCAGGGCATAGACGTCCACGGAGTGTGTGTACAGAACAAGCTGAGTCACATGACTGTGGAGGAGAATGGACTGAGCCTCCTCTATGGGCTCCATACCACTGACAACAGGTGAGACACTTCACTGCATGTTGGGCATAGATAAGGAAAATGATCACGATATTCCTCCTTTTATAAATAAATGTTAGTTTGCAGTGTCATGTTATTTTGTCATCCTTTAGTTATAAACAAGGACTAACCCAATGACAAATTGTGGTGTCCAAGACCAAGAATAGTCCAGATTTTGACCGACTTTAGATGTAAAGGTATTTTCTTAGATGCTACTTGGAACTACTGGAATATAATATTAAGTGAAGTTAAAAAAAAAACTAGAAACAAAAATACAAACTTGCAGGGTAATATTTTAGATATTTCATTCATTCAATACTGGTTTGCTGCATGTTTTTACTGTACTGACCTCTTTCTCCCTCAGACTCCTGCACTTTGTTGCCCCAAAGAACACTGCACAAATGTTGTACAAAGGCTTGTCTGAGCTGGTAAATGCCATCCGAAAGTTAAAGAAGTTTCCTGATCAAAGACTGCAGTGGCTGCGCAGGCAATACGTCAGTCTGTACCAGGTAAACCAAAAGGCTCCGCTTACTTTTCACTCCCACTGTTTACTCCGCTGTATTGATTTAATGGATGTTAAAAACGCAAACCTTTTTATTAGGAGGACGGCAGGCACGAGGGGCCTACTTTAGCGCAGGCCATTGAGCTGTTCGGAGGGAGGAGGTGGAACATGGGCTCTGGGGGAGTGGAGAAAACGGCCGCACAGAAAAACAGCCCTCTGGGAATCAATGAAAAGGCCAAAAAGAAGAAGAAGGTCCTAGTCCGGGTCAGCGCTGTTCATTTCACACCACATTTGGCTTGCGTTTTGGACCATTTGCTCACTCTCTTCTCCTGTGCCTTCCCCTCTCTGCTCGGCTGCTGACGGATGACTCTCTTATCTGTAAATTGCGTGTACCACTTACACAGGGAGACAGCGGAGACGCTACAGATGATGAAATGGTTTCCAGGAAAACTCGCAGCTGTAAGGAGGGACTGTATCGCAACGGGCCCGAGTCTGACAGCGTGGACCAAGAAGATCCAGGTAATGCCAAAAGAGAGGAACTGACTCCAATAAAATCTAAACATGATATAAATGTACCCTATCCAACTTTTCTCCATAAAGATGATTACTTTGCCTGCAGTGTTCCACAATTTAGCATTAATCTTGCATTTATTTTAACCTCATAACTTGAAAAACATGTATTCTTACTCTGATTGGATGTAACTTGAGCTGATGGCATCCCCTGCTTGTCTCCATGAAGATAAGTTTAAGAACATCAAAATGAAAACATAAAGAACACACATTTGGTTTAGAGATGTGTTCTAATACCCCCCAGTAACAGTCTGGTAACACAAAAGAACTTTTATTTAGTTATATTATTCTCTTGAGGCTCATTTTACCATTTTCGTTATATTGAAATCGAGGGTAAACTGACAAAAAAGGGTCTGAGGCTCCAACCAAAGACATTAAAACCAACATTTTCATGGAAAAGGAAGCTTAACAAGGAAACCAAGAGATGAGAAAAAAATCTGATGATAGATGATTGTTTTTAGTTTATTTAACAGCTGATTTAGGACACGGGTCAAAACCACTAGAGATGGTAACAGAAAGCCAACACAGGAGGAGGGTTAATAGTAACATCTCTTTAGAGGCAAGCAGGTGGTAGTTACTTCATGCACCTTTAAACAAAGATCATTCCCTTACCCCACAGAAGACGGCTTCCTTGGGCCCTTCTCTCTGTCGTCCAGTCGGAGCCCTGGGTTGTTGGTGTCTTCTTCCTCTTCGTCCTCTTCCTCCAGTATGACGGGAGCGAGTCAGTCTCGGCCACAGTCCTCCCCCATCCTGTCAGGGAGCACCAAGTCACTGCCCGGGTATGTGCAACAAAGTGTAAAAAAAGAGTGTGTGTCATCATTTTCTATGTGGATCCATCCGAAAGTGTGTGAGATGAATTTAAAAATGCATGTTGTACATATTTTCCTATTGTTGCTGCAGGGCGTGGAGCAGCCGGTCGTGGCACGGCCGAGGAAAAGGCTGTTTCAAAGGCTTCCAAAACCTGATGATTTCTGACAGCACCATGAGCTTCATCGAATTTGTGGAACTTTTCAAATCTTTCAGGTGAATACCACTTATGCTGATAATATAGACGTTTTATGTTTTGTAAAGCTCGTGTTTAGAAATCTGACAAGATTTGTAAACCCTTTGTGTGTACGAATGTTGAAAACATTTGTCAAATATTTGCCATGTCACTCCCTTTTGATAGAACTCCTTTGTCTTTATCAACAAGTCAGTCTGATAAAACAAATAAACCAAATTTTTCAAAGCTATCATGTCTGGGAGATTTTCCAAAGGATTTTTGCTAAAATATTTAGCTTCTGTTTTCTTTGTCAGAAGAAAGGGAGCTGTTTTTCCATGATAAGCAAAGGATTATTTTCATACCAGTCATTCTACATTTTTAAGATTGTATTGTATTCTCTACTTTTCTGTTTTCTGTACTATTAAAGCTTCTGCACATTAAGGACCTTTTATTTTATGCTCATAGTTTTACCGTACAATTTCCAGTTTTGTTAAAAGAAGAAAATGTTTTAATATTTGGTTGTTTACGTAATAAAAAATTATACTTTCTGCATCTATTCGTTTGCAGCATCCGTAGCAGGAAGGACCTGAAGGAGCTGTTTGACACTTTTGCGGTGCCCTGCAGTCGCTCAGGCCCAGACACTGCACCTCTTTACACAAACCTCAAGATAGACGACAAAGACACGGGCACGCAGCCAGACCTCGGTACAATCTGCACACTTGTTGATAATAAAGACAAATCTGTCTAAACAAAACAGTATTCCTTAACTTCTATACTTTCCTCCACTCCAACTCACCAGGAACGGCTCGGATTTGGGTTTGTTTATCCGGACCAGGCAGCTCATGTCGGACAACCAGAAGCAGATCTCCGACGCCATCGCCGCCGCCAGCATCGTGACCAACGGCACCGGGGTGGAGAACGCCTCCCTGGGCGTCCTGGGACTGTCCATCGCTCAGCTCAACGACTTTTTAGTGAACTGTCAGAAGGAACATCTAAGCTATGATGAGATCCTCAGCATTATCCAGGTTGGAACATATGGGAATTATAACTTTATACGACTAACAAAAACATTTCTTGAATTGTGTTTTGTTTTATTCACACATCTTTAACACACTAAGCCTGCATATTTAGGCTCGCAAACATCCTGTTCCACCTTGTGACGTCATGTGGGAATCCAAGAAGTGCGCCATTATGGTTTTATTTTTCATAACAGAACAATTTGGATTATTTCAGACCTGGAATTGTCCATTTCTATAGAACAAAAGGTCATAAAGAGAAATCCCGCACACCGTCTTACTTGCAAATAGTGAAGATTTATTAGGACATGCAACGTTTGGGCACTAGGCCTTCATCAGACAAATAGCCTAGTGCCAAAACGTTGCATGTCCTAATAAACATGCACCCGTTTTGAGGAATTGATGTGCGAAGTTCTCATCCCTATATATAGAACAAAAGGTAAAAGGTAGGTTTGAGCTTTGGCATATAGAGCGTCTAATATTGCAGGATTACTCAAATGTGAATGAAACAAAACACAACTTCAGGAGGTAACAACATTCTTACATGGAATAAAGTTCACAAGAATCCATTTTGCATAATTTAGGACTTTTAAAAACTGTAATTTGTCATTGCAGAAATTTGAACCATCTGTGAGCATGAGACAAATGGGGTGGATGTCATTTGAAGGATTCGCCAGGTATATTGAAACGCTCTACTGAACCACAATGCGAATAGTTTGGTCATATTACTGAAGATTTATGCTCACGATAGGTATTTAATGGACAAAGATAACTTCGCTTCAAGAAACGAGGAATCTCAGATAAATCCCGAGGAGCTGCAGTATCCGCTCTCGTACTACTACATCGAGTCTTCTCACAACACGTACCTGACCGGACACCAGCTCAAAGGGGAGTCGTCTGTGGAGCTTTACAGTCAGGTACGCTACTCCGTCTTATTAGTTTGATGTTTTATGCCGGTGCTTATACAGATGTCTTCTCCAGGTTTTGCTGCAGGGCTGTAGGAGCGTGGAGTTGGACTGTTGGGATGGGGATGATGGGATGCCAGTCATTTATCATGGGCACACACTCACAACCAAGATCCCTTTTAAGGTATGGACCCCTCGCTTAATTAGAAAAAAAACCAAAAAAAAAAAACATAATGAAGACAATTCTTTCAGGTATTTTAGCACTGTGTAACTCTCTATCTTGTACTTATACGATTACGGGTGTGTTTAATGCTCAAAAATAGATAGAAAAACGTGCATTTTTACAGTTTCCCGTCTGGATAAAACCTGCTATTTGTGCACCTTTGTAGTTCTATATTTTGTGGCTTATATTCCTTGTCTTTTTAATAACTGTGTTTGCTTTGTCATTGTAGGATGTGGTAGAAGCAGTAAACCGCTCTGCATTTGTCACTTCTGATATGCCGGTCATACTGTCCATAGAAAACCACTGCTCCCTCCCTCAGCAGCGCAAGATGGCTGAGCTATTTAAGGTAAAAATACACATATTTGTTTTTTTTGTTGTTGGTTTTTTTTTAACATTTATTTATTTATTTATTT
>JACN01014937.1:0-23177 GCA_000787155.1 Scartelaos histophorus | reverse complement strand
CACACACACACACACACACAGGCAGGACCATGCAGTTCCATCAGGACAGTATCCTAGGTGTGTGAGAGTAAGTATGGGCCCTTGTAAACTGGGGTGCCCACAGGACTACAAGCCAGAACAAGAGATAAGAAATGGCCTGTTGGTTGGAGTTTTTCCTGTTCTGCTTTGTGATTCTTTGCTCATAGCTTCGCTGTTTCCCTCTCACATTCCCTGCTGTGTTCCTGTTTCTGTGTACTGAATGCCCTCCCTGTTTCACCCATGGATGTTTTATTTTTACACACACAGGGTATATGACATGTGTCCGGTTCTATTAGAGCTTTTGGTTGGACGAGTAATTGAGTTTTATACACGGATTGAAAATAAGAAAGCATCAAAACCTGTTTAAATGAGCTGAGCAGAAACATCAGAGACACATCACGTAACCACCCTGAGGAAGACCACAAGTGAGCAGTTCAAATTGTCAGGTATGGAAACAAATTAAACTTTTGTCAGAACAAATAATCTATTAAAATAAATTACTGGAATGTATTAAGATATTGTGAGAAAATATAGTGGCTACACAATGATCATGGCCACAAACTCAGTCGGAGCCCATACTCCTTGTGCTGTGGGGGTGGTGCAAGAACACTTTGGACTGTACCTGGATTGCAGCGTGCTGGGTCCTGATAGTACGAGTCTGTAAACAGAGGCAAATTCAGATGAGGGTGAGGACTAACTATTTATCTGGGCTAGAAAATCATTTGTCATTTTTGCATACGAAGACTTCAGTATATTACTGCTTTCAAAATATTATTCCATCCCTCCTTGATTAAATCCACTAAATATTATATTAACTGATAATATCAGTAGAAGATGGTAATAAAAATATATACATACTTTTTGGCAACTTTTCAAGATGGAGTTATTGTTTTTTGCTATTGAACTTTGTTTACCTTTTGACAACATGTGTTCAAAAAGGGAATATCCCCATTTCTCTGTATGATTGTTTCACAGTACCAGATTTATAGTGATATTTTGTCATGGCTAACACTATTGTGAATAAGACAATTTTTCCTTTAATTATGCCTTGAAAAGATTTATGTTCTCTCATAATCCAGAAGAAATGGTCTATGTGGTTCCTCCAGTTTTTTTTTTTGCTTTGTTTTTTTAAATCTCATATCGTACCATAACAATTAAATTTAAGCAAAGGCACTTGTAATTCAATATATTCTGGTGGCCCATGATGTTATTATGAGACGTTTGCTGATACAATCTCAGTAGTTGTATATCCCCGTGATGTGTGGTTACCTGAGAGGACCTACCTGAGCTGTCAGCCTTGACGATGGCTTCGGGGGAGATGCACACTCCTCGCTCATACAGGGGCAGCTCAGCACAGCTCAGGCTGTCAGGCCAGCTGTGGTTGTAACGTCTCATGACAGGTTCACAACCAGCCTTGGCGCGCTCGCACACCGCCTTACACGGCTTTATGGGCTCATGCTGGAAATCGATGGTGCAGATGGGCGCGTACATGGCACACAGGAAGAACAGCAGGTCTGGACTGCACCCAGTGCCTGGACACAAGAGCGGTCAGAGCTCACTGTGGAGCAGTGACTACAGAGACAATGTCTTTGCATCACTCTTTGTGCTCTGAGCTAGAACCATAGATTATCTATCTATCTCTATATCTATATAGATAGATAGATAGATTTCATTCACAGCAGCACACTTGAAGCATGTGGGTTAAAGGCAAAGTGAGGTACACTATACTGTGACTCAAAGTAAGCTCGTTTTCACATTTGGCACAGCCTCTGCATTTCGCTCATCCTTCAGAGCAAAGAGTAAGTCCAGTTCTGTGCCCAAAGACCCATCTCCAGCCACGGGTGCCTCGAATGCTTTTCTGTTTTTCAGTAGAAAACCCTGCTCAGTCTTAATGCCTGTTTTTCTAGGTATTTTTGAGCAATGAAAATCACATGTACTTGAATAAATGTAAGGTACAGTTAAATGTCATACTGTGGAACGTTCCAAACAACACAATGTCTAAACAGAAGCAAGCAGGCGATGGACCCCTCCAGCCAAAATGCACCTGTAAGATAATGGAGACATGCTTCTGGCCACTAGAGGAAGCCTGCAAACCAGAGGAGTGGGGAGTGAGTTACATTTACTATGTTAAATATAGGCCTACTTCTACTTTTATTAAAATCCATTTGAAAGCTTTTCTTGCCCCTTTCCTTCTGATAAGACTTAGTCTTTACTTGTATACTCATGAGATGCCCAAAGGTAAGCCTTATTTATGGTTTTGTTGGTCAACTGGCACTCCAACTAAAATCAGATCCAAACAGTTATAACAGTTATAACAGTTAAATCCTTTTTAAAGGGCTCATATTATTTTCTGATCTATGCTATAATGTTATAATCAAAAACATACCTGCAGTTGTGTTTTGTTTTATTCACAAAGGTTTAACACACAATCTCTGCAGATTTAGGCTGAGTTCTTCTCAAACTGAACACTCTGTTCCATCTTGTGATGTCATGTGGTAAGACAGGAAGTGCTCTATTGTGTTTTTAAACATCTTCACTAGAATCATTTGGATGACTTCATGTCTGTAATTGCCAATCTCCACTGAACTAAAGGTAAAAGGTGCTGTTAACTTGAAAATTACCACTTCTCTGCTTAGCATTTTAAGATTTGGAAATAAAAACCAACTATTAATGAAAGGTTACTCAAATAAGTGTGAATGAAACAAAACGCAACTCCAGGTATGTTTTCTGAGGAAGTAACCGCATTATAACATGGCTTAAAACTGTATGTGCAATATTTCACCTTTAAAAATGAGGCTACTGGAGTAATTTTAAACAACTTTAATTTCTACTTAAGTAATATTATATTGAAATCAAATTCACATTTATTTGTCCACAAATCTGGTGCACCTCTTATGCAAACTCCACACTCTTAGTGTGCTCAGATTAATTTCTCACAGTGTGGGGGCTGAACCCTGTGTTGCTCACATCATGGGGACCTACCTCTCTTATGGAAACTTCAATCTGGTTCCTATAATGTAAATTCTTGGATCAACAACATGGTACAAAGGTCCTATATTACACAAAACTGGCATTATAACAGATCAGAAAATGGTGTAGTACAGGCCCTTAAAGTTCACATATGGGTGAGGTGAAGGTTAGTGAAGCGAGACCCGTTAGGAACTATCGCCGGGAAATCAATCTAGTCTAAATAATGTTACCAAAAAGCATAATAATCCCGAATACGCGTCCGTGTGTATGCGGAACGTGGCCCTCTGTTGTGCTGCTGCTCTATCAGTGCACACATGGGCCCCAGAGACACTGATAACACATTGAACAACCCACCGTTTCCAAATGGCACCAAAGTGGCACAACCCCACTGAAGTAGCAAAAATGAATTCAAAAGATAAGTGCCTGAATGAACAAACGCAAATACCTTAAAGAATACAGGTCTGTACAAGAACTTAATCTGGGCTAAACCGAGGCAGTTCACTGAGTGGAACTTGGGGCGCGTCAGAGGACTCCACACAGCGGCACAATGACAACACCTGCTTCGACTTGACTTCATCCCCATTTCATTTATCACAGAAATCTAAATTTCGAATCATTTATGTCACGAGTTCCAGAGCTGGCGTCACTCGCCCACAGCTGAACCATGGCCCGAGGGACCCGGGTCCTACTCACCCAGCAGCCCCTCGAACTGCTCGATGGCCAGCACGGCGTTGTCCTGCGTGCTGTGGTGCAGGTGATTGGGCATCTTGGTCATGTTCCAGGGCATAGCTTGGCACAACGGAATGCGCACGAGCTCACAGGCGGCGGCGCGCACCGCCAAGGGGCGCACGATCACGAACGCGGCCAGCAGGGCCACCGCAAGCGCGAGGAGGGTCGCCATGAACGGACGGAGACTGCAGCTGTTCCTCCGGAGCAACGTGAACTTTACTGAGCAGAGAGCAGCCTGGAGCAGAGCCTGGAGCAGAGCAGGAGGGACCGGGGCGGAGCACAAGCCACGCCCCGCTCAAACTCCTCTACTGCGGTTTAAAGAACCACTATCTGCGCCCTCTCCAGCGGTGCCACAGCCGTGTGTAGGCGGCCAGAGGAGAGCTCTGAGCCGTGTGAAGTGCTCTTGTGTCCGGTCACGCCACACAGCTGAGTGGGCACTACATTGGCTCTTTGAGTCGTGGCTCAGCGTTACGTCACTACAGTCTATGGTTCCCGTGATTTGGGATGTGTGATGACCCCTGACCCCTGCGGGCGCGTTCCCCCGTTCGGTTTGAGCGCGCGCTAAACACGGTGAGTCACGCGCAGCGCCGCGGCCTGAATCAGCAGTTTCCGACTCCTCACCCAATCTCGCTTAATCTCTGCACTCCCTCCCCCTCACCAACACCACCCTTCTCCCTTCACTCTCGCTTGTTCTCTCTCCTCTCTCCCCGTCCACATTGTGACTATTTTCGTCTCTCCATCCTCTCTTCATCTCGTCTTCTCTCTCTTTTTCTCCTCTCCTCTTTTTCTTGTCTGCCCAGTTTTGTCCTCCATTTCACTTTCCCTCCTGTCCCCTTTTCGTCCCCCTGCTCCTTCTACAGTCCTTTTGCCTCAGTCCTCTCCTCCCTGTTTCCTCTCTTCTTCTCCTCCTCCTCCTCGTGTCTTCCCTCTGCCTCTCTCTCTCCTCCTCCTCCCATTCCTTTAATCTCTCCTCCCCTTCTCCCCTTTGTTTTCTCTCTCTCGCTTCTCTATCTCTCCATGCGTCCTTCCCTTCCTTTCTTCACTCGCTCCTTCCCCCTCCTCCTCTTCCCTTCTCTCCTCTCTTCCTCTGCTTCCTTCTCTCTCCCCTCCTTCTCTTTTCCCCCTGTCCTCCTCCCCTTCCTTTCCTCTGTCCCTCCTGAGGCCTGAGGTTTGTTTCTCTGGAAGTGGAGTGCGTTGGTGTAAAGTGCTGCGGTTCAGAAAGGAAACTCCCCTGAACCTCGCCAAAGCCAATAATGCTGTCCAAATGTGTCCAAAAGTGTCCTCTATTGTCAAATGAGTGTCCTGTGTCCTCCCACTGCCCAAAACGTGTCTTCCTATTGCCCAAAGAGTGTCCTCTACTCTCCAAAAGGTGTCGTCAGTCCTATTGTTCAAAAAGTGTCCTCAACTATCAAAAGAGTGTTATTTATCCTCCAGTTGTCCAAAAAAATGTCCCATATGGACCAAAAAGTGTCCTCTATTGTTCAAAACTTGCCCTGTTCCCCTGTTGTCCAAAAAGTGTCCTCTACTGTCTAAAAACTGTCCTCTGTCCCCTATAGTCCGTCTGTCTCTCATAGACCACTGTTTAGAGGGTCACTGCTGCCATCTCCTGGACGTTGTTGTAAACTACATGGATGCAGAGTTCCAGAATTCCATTTCATTTCTTACTTTAATAAATTTGGGATTTTAATAGTTAGGAAAATTCAAGATGGTATGATAATTAAAGCCACAATGTGTGTAACCAACAGACAGAAATAAGTGCTTGTGATTTTTTTTTTTTTTTAATCTTCTGAACTTAGATAAAAAAAAAAAATGGTGTGCTTATGTGAGTGGGCTTGCATCTTCACAAACCTGACTCTTATTTAGCCTGGAAGCGGGCCTCCTCCTGCCTGTTCTTACACAGTATGGCATAAAACAAGGAATGACTTTAACTTTCCATTTCCATGGAATGATCAGAAAGTTACACACTGTCCCTTTACGTAATCTACAAATAAAACATGTCAGGACCAGAACATGCCTGAAGCAGAACTAAGCCAGGACCAGAGGTGGGTAGTACTCAGTTATATTTGCTTTTCTTCATACTCCTCATGCTTATCTGCATACTTTTACTTGTACTCAAGTCATGTTTTTAATGACATAATAGTACTCTTACTTGTGTTGTGGTACATTACCGAGTGGTTTATGATCCCTTTTTTTTTTTTGTCCACACAAGATTCGTTCTGACATTAAAAGGAACAAGAATTCAAGCAGCAGTAGCATTCTGTTATACAGGGAGCAAAATACATTAGCTTCAGGAGGACCATTATCGACCACCACCCCAGGTTTACAAAGAAAGAACATTTACTGCTAATTTAGATGGGGAGGGGCGCCCTACATGGGGCTTGTAGTTTTTCAGCACCAGATATTCTCAATAAAATACCTCCACGTACAAACACTAGCCAAAAAGCCCCGACTCCTCTTTTGCGGCGTGCCCACCTATTTCTACTCTGCAATCAGTGACGCTCTGAGTCATGCTGTGTGGTGCAAAGCCGGGTATATTCAGACACACCACAGTAGGAAATTTACATTTTCACCCAGTTACATTCTTTCCCCCCCTCAATGAATCTCTGTCCCACCGATTTACTATCAAGAACCTGGCCAGAATATGGCAATAGCCACACTGCTGCCACCTTGAATCCTAGAGGCAGCAGCCACACCCTCACTTTGGACAGAAACGAGGAAATGATGGAGGTCGGAGTGCTTCCCAGCAGCGGGTGAATTTCCTGGGGGCGAACACAGTACTGGGCACCACCCCTGGACCTGCCTGAGGACTGGGTGGAAGCACCTGGATTAATGGGTTGCTGACAGATTCTCTTACACCCATCCAGGACCTGATCTCCTCTTCCTTCCCACTGGGGAAATCCTCACCTACCCCCAGGTTTCAGGCCCCAAAAAGGTCAGACTGAGAGACTTCCAGGACAAGTGTGGCTCTACAGGCAGGTGCTAGCTGGGACCTCACCCCAGCCACACCCTCATTTGCGAGAGCCCCTAGCAGGTCCACAGTAGCCTCCTCCACGTCACCTGGAACATCCACTCCTCCTTGCACCTTCGACCCAAATTACACCACCATCCAAATGTATTCCTGTCATAGTGCGCAGTGCAGCAACATACTTCAGGAAGGCAAATCCATAGCACCTTCCAGTCACTCTGTCTCTGACAATGTTAATGTCTTTGATCATTCCATACCTTCTAAAAACCGCTCTCAGTTTGTCTTTCGTAGTAGCCCAACACAGGCCTCCAATAAGAAAGGTTCCCCTTTTCCATCCCCTCTCCTTTGCATCTCTATGGGCAACTTGACACGCCAGTTGGTGCAGGGTTACTACTTAACTGGGACCCAAGTCCTTGATCCTGAAGCTTCTGTACCATATTTGTTAGTGTGCTAATGTGCCGAAATGATCTGCTATCACGCAACACAAATGCTTTCACTTCACTAATATACTGAATTATACTATTTATACTGAATTCTTCCTCCAGGTTGTGTAGTTGAAGCACAGGTTTATTTTGGAGCCTGGTACTCGCCCAATGCTAAAGGAACAGCTTTGCAGTTAGGGCCTATGTTTTTCTCTGAGCCGGACAAATAAAAACAAACGTAAAAACAATCTACTTGAAGCTTAGACGTGATGTCAAATCCGAGATCCAAGTCGATGGATAAACGTACACAGCAGTACTTGAATAGGAGTTTTTCTAAATACCTTTTTACTCTGACTTCAGTAATTTCTTGGCCCAATTTGTACTTCTCTACTTAAGTACTTCAAATTATTTTGAAGTAATGTTACTCTTATGCTGATCACTAAACTATCCACCTTTGTATGGTGAGATCAGCAGCCAGCAGAGGGCGCTGTACACTTCAGTCAGTCTCATTAATCAGACAAATGGCGCTTTACTTCATGACTCTTTAATAGATCATGTTTCTTACAATAATACAGAGCTGTACACATTTTCCGGCACACGCTACATGCCAGTGTCCACGGTAACCACAGTGTCCACAATGTCAGCCCCCCTTCTCACCCCTCCTCATCTGAGATGTGAGACACTCCCTCAGTGAAAACCAATCACCAGCATCCTGTGACTGGAGGGGGCGGGACATTTGGCGTAACTTGCCCAAGGACACAAAGGCAGTGTTTAACTACATCCCATAAGTGTTTAAACTGGGATGCTTCATGTACATTACAGACTTACTCACAGAATTTAAAGAGGGGGTACTTTTATTAACCGCTAACACATCACATATTTAGGTCACCATGTTCCTTTTTATTGTTTTGAAAAGGCCACATTTTGTTACTGTGTTGTTTCGTTAGAACAGATATGTACAGGTTCATACTGCTAACATTAAGGAGAATTAGAACAGGGCCCATGGAGACATCGCAAAACTTCTCGAACATGTATGGATGACATCTAAAACCTCTTCAGCATGGTTTTGGGGAGAGACCAATGTTAGAACATGACGTTAGCCCCTCTTTAAAACACTTTATTTTCTTTCAGATGATAAATATTTCACATACTTTGTTCATCCAGTCAAGTGTGGTTCTCACACAAGAGCCTGGTGATTGGTCAACACCCAGCGGTTCCATAGCACCCATCTTGGCTCACGGGCTCTGAAGCGGCCTCTGAGGTGTGGGAAGTTGAACACAGTTTGTTGGTTAATGCTCGAGGGTCAGATCAGAAGGGACGCTCTGCTGTGATTAGTGATTACATTACAAGTGATGGCATTTTGTAACAGCTTTTTTGTTTGTTTGTTTTTTTTTTAAGTTAGGACACTGGTTCGGTGACGTTTAAGGTTATGAACAAGGTGATGTTAAAGGGCCCATATCACACTATTTCCTGATTTTTGTTCTAATGTAGTTTCTTATCACAAACAGACCTGGAGTTGTGTTTTATTTTATTCACACATGTTTAACACACAAACTCTGTAGAGTTAGGTTGAGTTCTTCTCTCAAACAGAAAACACTTAGTTCCACCTTGTGATGTCATGTGGTAATAGAGGAAGTGCTCCACTTTAAACTCCGTACACATTCTCTCAAAACAGTGCAATGATTTCAGCCCTGGTACTGCCAATCTCTACTGAACTAAATAAAAAAACAAGCTAGCTGTTAACTTGAAAACAACATCTTGACAACACAAGGTGGTACAGAACATTTTGAGCTTTGGAAATGCAGACAGACCAATAATAAAGGGTATCTTAAACATGTGTAAATGAAACAAAACACAACTCAGGTATGTTTTTAAGGAGTTAACATTATGACGTGACTTAGTCAATTTTCCATAATATAAAAACTGTAAGGACGGGAAATGGTTGATGTTAGGGTTAGGGAAATGTTTTGGACTTCTCCATAGCAACAGAAGGTAACATGTTACCGTGGTACCCAAAGCTGTGTGTTCACTTGCGTCCCTCCAAATCCAGCTATCGGCACTAGCCCAGTTTGTTTTGGACACATGTGAGCAAGCTACTGTCCCTGCAAGTACAAAACTGCACTGCAGTGCCAGAGGTCACGGTACACACTGGGGCTCATGCAAATTACAAAAAATATATATTTATTAAGGCAAAATTAATTTTGCTTCAATGATCATTTCAATTACTAAAACTACAGAGTTACTAGTTCAGACATGTTGTCCAAGAGCTGCCTTTGCAGAAGTATTGTAACACATGCTCACTTCAGTCTCCTTAGTCTGTTCTGGTTCTGTTCTTGTACACTTAAGACCAACTCCTGACAAAAGACAGTGTCCTCAAAATGTCCTGGGCTGGATTTGCATTAGAGTGAGACAGCGGGTAGACTGTAGGGTGAGACAGCATTTAGACTTGACAGCAGGTGAAGGGCGGCACCAGACATTTTTGGGTGGAGGAACTTTGGGGGGCTAAGTTCTTCAATGGGGATGCACACTTAACATGTTCATTGAGAGCCTTTGTGGTAAGCGCACCCCCACCCCCCACCATGTTCATCTGTTTTATTTTAATAAATGTAGTTAACTCCTCCAGTGATCTAGCCCCAACACGAAGTTCTTGTTTTACTTTAGCCTCATTTTGAATCGTCTGTGATTGCCATTTGAACATTTTTGAGATTGAATGTCCTCTGGCAGAGCTATGGGGCAGCATTGGGCATTTAGGCACCACCCCTGCAACACATAGACCATAGGGTGAGAAAGCAGCATGAGACACCAGGTACACACATACATACAATGTCCTGATTATGACAAACATATGACAAACATTCTCTTGTCCTGTTACATGTACATGCACACAGTATAGGCACGAGTTATGACAATGGATGTGCAATGGATCACATTTAAAATCTTGATTTCAGAGAATTGTATTCAGGTATGACAAAGAGTCATTCTATTCCTATTGTGCCAATGCAAACGTGGAGCAAAAACACTTTTGAAATCTACATTCTTCTTAAACTGAAGAGCATTATGGGCCAAATAATGGTATAGGTAATAGCAGCTCTCAGGCATATCCATGGTTACATGATGTATACATGTATGTGAATACACGTACACACGGACATACACAAGTGTTTACATACAGACATGTGCTGATAGTTTGATTGGAGGATGGTGACTCACACCTGCACAAACCAACCCACTGATGTCGTCGTATAGCACTGTTTGCATAGACTGTATAAAGACCAAATACATGAACTAACGCAGTGTGACGTCACCCATAGCATTTGGTTCCAGCCAGCTGGCTAGCAGATATAGGGGGGAATTGAGAACTGCCTGCATTCCATATTTGGAATTCTGACTGCAAGTATCATAGCAACCAGCGACCCAATCATGAGCAAGGGTGTTGAAGGTAACCTCCCTGACTTACAGCATTTCATCATTTTTTAAGGTACTTTATTATCCCCATTGGGAAATAAGTCCTCTGCATTTGACCCGTCCTTCAGTGCTGTGTGGCTTCTCCGCAAGAGCAGCAGGCAGCATGTGGCCCGCCCAGGGACCCATCTGCAGATCTTGAGCTAGTCTTGGTCAGCACCTTAACTGGAAGATCTGACTTGCGGGGCATGTTTTGGGTTGATGGGGGAAACCAGAGTGCCTGGAGGAAACACACTCAGACACAGGGAGAACATGCAAACTCCACACAAAAAGCAGCCTCAAACACGGCAATGTCTACTGCAAACAAAGTCTATGTCAGGAGTTATTCATCAAATCCTTACTGCAAGGACCTTTGACCTTCACACTGGAGGGATTGTAGATCGTACACTGGCAGTAAACAAGCAGAATAAAGCATTGTTGGTTCTTTTTAAAAATAGTATCTTGCTTTTACAGTCTTATTTACCCTCCCCTCCATCTGAGATTGTGACAACCCTCAAAAATCCTTTACACACTAAGTTTAGAACATCACATCAGGAGGCAGACCAGGAGTGGGCTTACAAACAGTCTTATATCCTCAGAATCTCATTAATAACAGGTCACAAAAGCAAATAGCAACATGGTCACAACACCTAAAGCTGGGGCTCACAGCGCCCCCCACAGCACAGGCCCCTGCATCACCGCTTAACTGCTCAACATTCTGCCCCTCATACGGACCTCTGCCCTCCAAGGTCTGACTGCTAATTGAGTGTTTTTTTAACATATCCTTACCATCTTTGGTGCAGGTCTATGTCTGTTCTCTGGACTAATAAAACAGCAGGCTGGTTTCTACACAATATTCTGTAATACAACAAACATGATTCTAGATTGAGTGTGTTGGTGAAATGGGCAGAGGGTCCATGTCTCTGAGGAGGACATTCAAAGGTGAAGTCACATGACCATCTGAGATGTCCACAGTCCCCTGGTGTCCTCTGTTGTCCTCAGGCGTCCTCACTCTCCACACCCTCCTCGTCCTCCTCCTGGATGTCTGGCCCCGCCCCTGGAACAGTCAACACTCAGTTAGAACTCAAAAGGATTTATTCAAGTAAATGCCGAGATAACTCACCGTTAGGCCTGTTACAATAACCGTTAGGCCTATTACTAAAAATATCAAAGGTGCACCGATATCGATACTAGTCAAATATCAGTGCCAAAATTGCGAGTGAACCTTTAACTTGATATAATAAGACTATTTACCATCTTTGAACATTTCTTCATACAAAGTTGCTCAGTTGTGATGTGAAGGAAACTGATGTTACAGAACACTATTCGGTCCCTGTGTAATAAGTGGACTGTGTTTTTAAAAAAGTAAAGGGCATTTTCCAACACTGATATAAGTTGATATCTGCAGATACTTAAATTGATATCGGTATTGGAACGGAAAAGCCCTGACTTGTGCATCCCAAATCTCAATATATCACTCAGTATATAAAAGCAGAAACAATACATTTTGGGCCAAATTATGTACTTTTAACTTATTGAGATGGCTTGCAGCTAGCAGCCGAAACATGTCAACAAGGTAAACACACGTTACTGTATTGTATTTAAAAATGAACTCAAGAAGTTAAAAATACATTTTGGGGCTCAGTGTTTATCATGTGTACAGTTTATTTCTGAAAGTGGGAGATTTGTGCAATTTTAGTATGTAATAAGTAGTGTTGGGGCGTTATCGGCGTTAACGTGCTGCGATAATGTGGGACTCTTATCGGGCGACATAAAAAATATCGCCGTTAATCTATTCTCAAAGTTGGGCAGGGAGCTGGGTCTATATTAAGCGAACTATGATGATTTTCACCTTTAGCACGGATGTATACCTAGCCAAATTGCACTGTAGTTTATTGTTGGAGTTCTATCAGTCTCAAGTACCACCTAAACGCAAAGCATCCCTTAACAAATGCTGATCTGGTCAAGCACTGAAACACCAGGGAAGAGTTACCGTCAAACTACTTTGTTTGAGCACAACTGAGGCGACCGTCAGCGCAACCGTCAAACTACTTTGTTTGAGCACAACTGAGGCGAGCCCGTCAGCGCAGCTCTATCAGACAAACTGCCGACCCATCAGCGTTAATCTAGATTAATCTAGATTCATTTAAACATTTCAAGGAGATTAATCTAGATTTAAAAATAATCATCTATGCCCATCAATAGTAATAAGGGAATATTTGAGCTGTAGAGAGTAGAATAAATCACTTCTTATCACTAATTATTGGTTCATTTGCCCATTTATTTATTGTAGCGCAGGTCAAACACTGCATATTTAGACAAGGTTCACTGGGATTATCCTGTTTTAATGTTATTATGTTATTTATGGCAGTATTTCTCTGCTTGAAAATGCATTATCATGACATGTTTACTCACCATTCCAGTTGGAATGATCAGGGGGGTTGTCCTCAGAGCTCTGTGACTGGTGGGCAGTGTGACTGGGAGAGTCATGTGTCTCTGTGCTGACTTTAGGCTCTGCCTCTTCTTTCTTCTCCTGTTCCTTATTGGCCACCTCTGCCACACAACATTATACAGTTCATTGCTTTGGTTAACAGAACCAAAGGGTCTCACACACATGTGCAATATTTAACTTTATCAATCAACTATTGGATTTTTGATTCATGCAAAATGCTCGACTGAAGCAGGAACTGAATTGAATATAGCGTTTTTAAACTAGACGTGCTTTAGTTGAAACATTTTAAACCCTTAAAATGTTATTGACAAAGAAATGGCATCCTGCAGTGTGCCAGCCCCACACTGCCTGTTATGTCCTTATTATGTTGGTCTAAAGATCAGAGGTATAATACTCCCAAGAGTGTAAGCTGACTGGAATGGACAATACTATCACAATTTCCTGTACTGATTATTTAATCATCAATAAATTGATCATTAAACTTCATCTCCAACTTCATCTCCTTCCATTTTTAATTCTACAGTTACCAGTATTATTATTCTCTGAGAAGCGTAGTTGAGCTACTTTTAAATATATAGTGCTATTTCTATCACTGAAGATCAGGCCATGAAACACCAACAAAATGTGGTTCATAATCTACATTTTTCTCAGTGCTGTTCTTTATCCTCTTTTAAACTCTTAAAAGCAAACCTGCAATATCAGCTTTTAACCATATTATACTGTTTCCCTTCTCATTTACCCTCTCAACATTGCATTTAGAGTAATTTGTGTGTCTGAGCAATGTGTAATAGCTTATTTTAAGGCCTATTGCCAATCTACCCGTTTACAAAGCCACCAGCATAAACTCTCACTGCTCCATACTTCATATTTCATTCTTTATTATTATTTTTTTTTTTTAATACATTCATAAGATTTTTTAGAACTCAATGGACTTGTTTCTTTTGTTAAGTCATCTTAGATGAATATTGTGATTTAAAACCTCCAAAATGATCTGCGCTGGTCATGAATTATAGCTATATAGCAAACACAAGCACAATATGTCTGCTTTAAACTAAACTGTATGTGTCCCTGTACCATGGAGCGACAGCTCCTTCCAGCGCTCCTTGTTGCTGACAATGACTCCGCTAAGGCGCTGCCGCAGCGCGGGCAGGTCAATGGCCATCAGGGAGAAGTCTGTCTGAGCATCCTCATGTCCATGACGACTGCTGCTGTGCCTCTGGACCGACTCCACTGTTACCGTGCCGCTCCCGGTAAGACTGCAGCAGAGAGAAGCCTGGCTCACACCTCCTCCTTATGTACACATGTTAGTGATGTGTGCACATTTACCTGGACCTCCTGTTGCCTGACTCTCTGGCTTTGCGGTCCTCTTCGATCAGTGGACCAATCACCTTCTCCATTGTGTCCACCAGAACACTGAAGGTGGGCTCCACGATGAAGTCTATAAAGCCTAGCAAGAAGCACATACATCAGTCCTCACATGTGTGTGTAGGGACAGTACCGTTGTAGGACTGAGTGATTGTGTATGTGGGACCATAGACCATATATATAAATGGACATAGCTAACGGGTTAGCCGCCGCATGCCAAATAGGAAGCGCTTCTGGCTTCTTCTGACTCTGGCTCCAATTGACTTACATTAGGATCTTGTCGCTCCTCTCTCATAACTGCTGCAGTGATCCTCATCATCTTGGTCTTAAAATGTTCGTATTAACCCGCTCTACATGATCTTGAATTTATTTTTTCGTTATTTTATTCATAACATATAGCCTGGCTAGCATCGCAAGCCTCATTTGAGCGGTGCTGAATGCTACGGGTGGCGTCACACTTAGTCCACGTTTTTATACAGTCTATGGTTGGGACAGTACTGATGTGGGACTGGGTGATTGTATATGTGTAAGTAGAATACCAATCTGGGACTGGGCGATCATGGTGGCTTTCCTGTCACACAGTGGGGAGAAGGGTAGACCCAGCTGCATCTCTTTGTCACCCTGAGACACAAACACAGTGTGAGCAGACATGCCTAGGGCCCAGAACACCACTGAAGTTACAGTAATAACTATGTCCTACCGTAATACCTACATTCTATTTCCAATTATTATATAATTATAATAATTATTTATTATACATAGATTAGAAACCAGAAACCATAGACAGGGGAATTACACAGGCTGCTAAGGGCCTTCAGAGCTGGTGATGAAACTGGCCTGAGAACATCAAGAGTCAACTTGTCCTGGGGCATCAGGAAAGCAAAAGTACACAAAGAAAATAACCTCCCACTTCAAACACAGCAGTACAGCCACAGAGCTGCAAGAACAATACCTTTCTGCTCAATGATGTGAACAGCTTCTTTGCAAGCCATTGTCCCATCTTGCTTCAAAGCTGCCACCATCATACCTGTAACAAAGAACCCCATCCTGCTTCAGCGACTACTGCCCTGTGGCACTGATGCCCATCATCATGAAGTGGTTTGAACGGCTAGTCATGTTTCACATTAAATCCTGCCCCCCACCTCTTCCAGTCTGCAAACCAAGCCAGACGTTCCTCTGAGAATGCAATCTACTCAGCCCTCCAGCCAGCACCTCACCCATCTGGAGAACAAGGACTCATATGTGAGAATAGTGTTCATAGACTTCAGTTCAGCATTCAACGCCATAATACCACAACAGCTCATTGGCAAACTTGACAATCTGGTCACAGCACCTCTCTCTGCAACTGGCTGCTAGACTTCACCTATGAGAGACCACAAGCAGTATGTGCTGGCAACAACACCTCAAGCACATCACTCTGAGCATAGGGGCTCCCCAAAGCTGCGTCCTCTGATCTTCATCCTGCTGACACATGACTGCACAACAACCTACAGCACTAATCACCTTGTGAAGTTCAAGGACGACACTCATAGTGAACACAGCCAGGAAGATCACTGGTGCACCACTCCCCTCCCTGCAAGACATATACACCACACCCGTAAAGCCATCACAACTGTGTGTGTTGCAAGTCACCCACATAAAATCTGTTCAGCCTCCGGGAAGAGAACAGGCTCCTGCATCACCAGACTCACATCAACATCTTCATTCACCAGGCTGTTAGGAGCCTAAGCTCTCCCTGACCCTCTCAAACCATCAGGCTGTCTCCCTAAAGAAGAACTTTAGACTTTTATTTACTATTACTTAATTTAGAAGATTGAAAGTGACAAACATAATTTCAATGTTTCATATATTCATATGTAAATTTGGCAATAAACTTTATTTTTATTTGAATCTGAATAGATGAAGTCATAGTCTCCCAGTATTTCCTGTGCAAACTTAAGCGAGCAAGTGTCTTACCACCCATCATGACCACATTCAACAGAGGAATCAGTGAGAGCATCCTTTCCAGCTGCATCCCTGTGTGGGGTGGAAGCTGCATGACTGAAGAACTCTACAACACATAGTGAACACAGCCACATGTCTGCCCAACCAAAAACCACACATTTAAACAGAGTGTAGGCCTGAAACCACATCTTGTGCCAAGGTCAAGGTGTATTTATGAAGCACATTTAAAATAGAGTAATCACTAGAGGTGTAATGACACTCTCAATATCGCATTAGCAAAATGAGTTGATATCATCATGATCTTTTGCAATCAAATGGCATGTATTTGTGCCCAAATAATAGTTATGAGTATGTGTCAGCAGAAGAAACTAAGATGATTCCATATACCATTATCGTTTGCACCTGTCACCCATCAGATCCTGCAGAGACACTGCTAGCCTCCCCAAATAAAAGATTTTTATTTCCACATTACTTCCTGATACTGGCCTTATGCCACAAAATGTGTGACTTTTGAAAGTTCTCAGTTCATGAGTAATCAGAGGACTACCTGCTAGAGCGGAGCTAGCACGGGCTCAGAGCAGGGCTAGACTTACAAAGGTGACTTTTAGGCACTTTGATGATTTAATTTGTTTTTAAAGTTCATAATGTAAAAAATACAAACGAATCTTACAAAATCCTACATTTATGAAAGTTGTCAGTGGCCTGTCAGCAAAACATGAGCAGGTTGATTTCACAAAACATACATTGTGCACTATGGGAAAATTCTTTCTGGGTATTGGAGCTCCTAGGAGCTGCAGTTCTAATGGAGCAACCACTAATCAATGCTCACGGACAGAAGGGGATGTTTTATCCAGTTCTTATTATAGATCCATGGTTCAGTGTTAGCATTATCTCAGTCCAGTATTAGCAATAGCTCATTACTGTGTTAGCAATAGCTCAGTGTAGTTTTAGCATTAGGACTGCACACCGCCTCCAAGAGCGCACCTCTGAACAGCGCCCACTATGCAGCCGTTCCCCACATACAGCCAGCAACCACTTTGTGGGGGAGGTTTCCCTTCATGACTATAAGCCAGTGCAATAACATCAAGTATCCAGTAGGCCAGCCACTGTTTTGTAACAGGCCTGCCCAATGTGGATGTGACGTTGTCCACTGAGAAAAGCAAGCTGGTACAAGCCACATAAACCTTCAGAGCTCTCACTGGGCACAGGTGCTCAGCATCCTCAAAAGACTTCACAAAATTGTTAATTTAGCAAACAGAGATGTCAGAGAATGAAGCAGAATATGAAACAGCCATAATTCAAAAATACAGAATGTCCAACAACAAGCAGGCAAATGGATAACTGTCCCAGCATCCCTGTCCTTAGACCCTCCTTCTCAGCCTTAAGCCACACAGTTTCTACCTTGGGCAGGAAGGCAGGGTTTGGCATTTGGCATATTCTTGTCCCCAATACACAGGCACCCTGTTCCAACAGAGAGAGCAGCAAGCTCACGCACTCACTTAGCCGATGATATGGCAAGCAGAAAGAGGGTTTTAAAGCTCAAGATCTGCAGGTCCAGGGCAGATAAATGTTCCAAGATCGCAATACGGGAGGAAACAACTTCCAGCTTGACAATGCCTCCTAATACCTTTTAAAACTTGTGTTGCAAGGGGATGCGACCCAAAGAGTCACTCATGAGCTGTAGAAATGGCAGCAAGATATCCACATAGAGTGGATTCCGAGCACCCCTGATCCAAAAGGTACTGTCAGAATAACAACAACACAGTCAAGTCACAGGACATAAAGTCCACACAAACCCTGTGCCACCACCCAGCAAACAGATTTCACCTACACCCGCACAGACAAAGGATGTAGGTGGCACAGACAAAGGATGTGTTGTAGAACAACCTGGAGCTGGAAGGAGAGGCAGTGGAGGGAAAGCATACAGTAAAGCACCCCTGGAGACAACCTGTCCCTCTGCATGGAGAGCCTCTGGCACACAAACCACCACTGAAGTGGTCATGTGCAGAGTAGACAAAGGCACCACTTGAGAACCTGCAGCCAAAATACCTAGCAGTCTGGCACTGCAGAGCAGGTACAGTGCTTGCTATGCACACCTCGATGGCAGGCACCCTCTTGGGTGTCAGGCAGGCTCTCATTGTGTCGGAGGTCTGAACCAACCCCAAATATTCCACCAAGGTGCTTGGTACAAGGTGGCTCATCTACACATTCAGGTACCCTGGGTAATGGGTCAGATGATCCAGAACGACTCCAGCAAGTGCACACCAATCAATTGTCCAAATAGTTCAACACTCTAGCAACACTCCTCCTGTGGAGAGGGGAACATGCAGAATCAGTGCATTTTGTGAAAGTTTGAAGCAACAGGACAAATTTCATTACAATTGTTAGGAAAAGGTATCTTGTCTGAAATGTTCTTGACCACACCCACTCTTCGTTAGATGAACATTAAACCTAAAGAGAGGGAATGCAACAATGAAATCTTCAAATGAAATTAAATCCAAAACAGTCTCCAGTGCTCTAATGCAGGCCATGGAAGCCCACAACCACACTGGGGCCATTAAGGAAGACTACACTTTCTCTATTATGCCACTGTGTGTTAAAGCAGTTAAAGGAACAAAAGTAGTCATGACTTATGCTTTTGTGAATCTGGGAAGCACTGCTACTTTTACAACAGAGTAATTGATTGATGAACTGAACATGAATGGACATAATATAAGCATTTTGCTGAAGACAGTGGGATGAGAATCTTATGTGAATACCAGTATTGTGAATGGATTGGATCAGTGGCTTGGATGGTGAGAACTACATCGACAAGTTATCAGAAGTTTACTCACAAAAGCTGATCCCAGTGAACATCCCATATCAAGAGAATGTGAATTGTTGGTCACATCTGAAAGATGTCAAACTCTGTTATTCAAGTCGACACTGGATTGCTCAGCAGAGCAAATGTTCCTCAAGGTATGGAACCACTGATAAAAAGTGTGAATGATAGACCATATGCTGTGAGAACATTACTAGGCTAGACAATAATGGGCCACTCAGAGGCGGAGGAGAGGCTGATATAGGCTAGCTGATATTTGGACTTAAGTAACCTTAAGTAAACAGGATCTCCATTGCGTGAAAAACTTAACAAAGAAACTCAATTTATTACCATAGTGTCTCTGTCTGCAGAGCTGAAAGATGGACATTGCAGCATTTGTCTCCCAGTCAGGAATAAAAAGCTGTACATGCCTAACAACAGATCAGTCACAGAGGAATGTGTACTAAATCTAAAGAAAAGATTTTCTAGAGATGAGGTCTACTAAAAGAAGTATGTGGCATTTATGGACAGCATCCTAGATAAAGGATACGCAGGGGAGATGACAAATGCTGACATGTATTTGGTACTTACCTCATCATGAAGTCAGACATCCAGTGAAAAAAAAAGCTGCGCGTTGTCTTTGATTGCAGACAGTTTTGGTGGAATATCTTTGAATCAGGAATTGTTGCAAGAAACAAACATGGCCTCATGGGGACTACAGCTGGGGGAACACAAGATGAAAGTGCACATTTTTGAAGCTACTCTGTCACCAAGTATAGCCACATTTGCATTTAAGAAATGTGCTTCAGATTTTGGACAAAAGTTCGGCCAAGAAGCTGCTAAAATTGTCTTCAAGAACTTTTATGTGGACAACTGCATTCTCAGCAGTCTTAGCACAGATTCACCACTTTGCTGATGTGAGTGATAATGCTTATGCGTACAACAAGCTACCTGGTGCTGCACAATTCTAAAGGTGATGCACAATCCACTCTCCTGATGGTCAGAGCCAAGGTTGAACTGCTGAAAACTACTATCCCACGACTGAAGCTAACTGCAGCCACAGCTACAGTGAAGATGGATGAGCTGCTGAGAAAGGAGCCAGACAGTTTTCTGGACCGACAGAACAGCTGTCATTGAATATCTGAACAGTGAAACCACAACATTAAAGACATTTGTAGCTCAAATAAATGCTATCCAGTCACAACTTCTGTACAATGCCACAGACAAGTTGATGCCGTAAGGTTCAAACTGAGATAAAATCGTACCTTGAAATTTGGATATCATTACATCCCTCTCCATTACTGCTCACAATTATGCACAAATTTAAAATTAGTAAAAAGCATAATTACAGTGTTAAAAAGCAAATATAGATTGAAGTGTTATAAAACAATAAAATAGGAGGTGCTCAGCTTGTGTGAAACACCAGTGCATAAAGGTGAATTTTCATGCTATTCCATAGTTGTGACCAGTTACAATGTCTTACCCACACTAAACTCTTCTGTTTATGAGGTAAAATAAGTTCTAAATACGTGAGAGACATATGCCACAAATAACCGGTTGTGATTGAACCAAGTTAGAACTTGCCTGGTCAGGCAAGTCCTTTACCACTTAAGTTGCAGAAACATTAGATCTATAACTGAGATATTATACATCTGCTGTTGATGTACAGTAATGATTTGAGTTATTTTCCTGTGATGATTATTTACAGAACTTTTCTGGTGGAGGGTCCTCGACCTGCTCCTTTTTATGGAGCTGTTCTTTGCCGGAAATGTCCCATGTTGGGAATAAAATGTATCTATCTCCAGAAGATACCACCAGGTCAAGTTGGTATGATCTGTGAAGAGGGAAGATGTTTAATGCCATACTGTGGAATTTTCCAAGCAAAGCAAAAATATCTCTTTGGTGACAAGCAGGTGGCAGATTCTCCACCAGAAATGTAACTAATGTGAGATATTAGTGAGGTCATTATTTTGGTCAAAAATGTTATTATGGGAGGAGGTACCTGTCTGAAGAACTCCTCCATGAGATTGTGGGTCCAGCGGTAGTGCAGGGGCCAGGCCCGGGCTGGGTGACTGATGTCTGCAGCATGGAGCACCAGAGACAACACCTTCACCTTGTCCAGGCTAAACAAATACACATGCACACACAGCATGGTTCCAGTTATTTTCTTTGTCAAAGTATTTTTGAAATAGTGTTGTCACAATTTCAAACTCAGTAGTAAAGAGCAGACTCCATACTCAGTGTGAATTCTGATGCCACAATGATAATTAAAAAAAAAAAAATCACTTTATTTCCTATTCCCATGTAGTTTTATATCTGTGTAATCCTTCAGTAGTAGGTTCCATATTGGTTCGTGGGTGTATACTAGTCTATACAGCTCACAAAAATTAAAGGAATACTTATAATAGGATAGGAAAACATATCATATCTCAAAGTGAAAAAACTATGTTGCCTAGGTATACAAATCTGGACAGGTGTTAAGAACAGAAAGATGCCACCCCTTTCAACGGTAAAGAACAACAGGTGCAGTAGTGCTCGACTGGTATTGAATATGAAGGTATTTTTGAATAGCTTTCCACTATTGCTGCCTTGGCTAGAGTGATTATCACTACTGGGAGTATAAGGCCATTCCTTAACCCTGCAGAAGATGCAGAGATTGTCTGGATGTGTCTTTGCAAGGAGATTGAATGTGTCTCTCAGCACAATCTCCAGAACATGGAGGAGATTTCAGGAGACAGGCAGTTACTCTGGGAGAGCAGGACAGGGCAGTGGAAGGTCCTCAACCCATCAGCAGGACCCATACCTACTCCTTTGTGCAAGAGGAACAGGCTGAACACTCCCCATGCCCTGATCTCCAACAGGCCACTGGTGTGAATGTCTCTGCTCAAATAATCAATTCAACAGGGTGACTTGAGGGCACCACGTGGCAAGTCCACAATTGGTGCCTTGTGCTTTTCACAGATGAGAGCAGGTTCACCCTGAGCACCTGTGATAGACGTGAAAGAGTCTGGAGAAGACGAGGAGAATGCTCTGCTACAACGTCATTCAGCATGAGCAGTTTGGTGGTGGGTCAGTGATGTTCTGGGTAGGCATTTCCATGGAGGGAACAACTGCCATTAGTTATAAGGATAAAATCCTTGAGCCCATTGTCAGACCCTACGCTAGTGCAGTGAATCCTGGTAGGCCCATTTTGAAAGCTCAGTGTGGGCACACAATGCGGGAGCGGGCAGGTGGGGTGATAAACTGCAGTCACACAAACTAAATATGAGTGTAAGTAAAATATGCAAGTGATAAAAATGTAAGCCTATCATACATCATTTGTGCTGGATTTTTTTTTTTGGCATTAATAAAAACATTTTAAGCAGCCTAAACTTGCGCACATTTTAGACAAGTCCTTTCCGCTTCTCCATGTTTGATAGAGCTGCAAAGACATAGGAGAAGAACAGAGCTCCTCTAGTGAATCTGACAGTGCTTCCGAAGCATGTGTTTGTGTTGTTGTTGTTGTTGTTGTTGCTTTTTCCACAAGCCAATGAAATCCCCAATCCCCATCTTGTGGGATTTGTGGGTGGGAGTGGGACAAAATATTGCTATTGCAGCTACGGGCGGGAGCAGGAATGAAATTTACAATTCTTTGCAGGCAGGAGAAGGACTGCACAACACGGGTGCAGGCAGAAGCGAAACTTCTGTCTCACGCAGACCTCTCATGCACGACAATGCCCAGTCTCATGTGGCAAGAGTCTCCAGGCAGTACCTGGAAGATGAAGGGACTAATACAATTCAATGGCTGTCACGATCACCAGACTTAAACCCAAAAGAACCTCTGGGACATTATGTTTGGGACTACCAGATGCTGCCAGGTTGCTCCTCAGACTCTACAGGAGCTCAGTGATGATCACAGATCTGGGAAAACATACCAGAAGACACCATCCATAGTCTCATTAGGAGCCACGACGTTGTCAAACATGCATACAAGCATGTATGAGTCACACAAGATATATATTGAGCATTTTGAGTTGAAGAAATTAAAATTAGGCAAAATTCCTTCCACATCATTATTTCACTTTGACTTTC
>JACN01004676.1:0-12778 GCA_000787155.1 Scartelaos histophorus | reverse complement strand
GGTTAAAGTATCAGAAAATGTGTTTTTTAAATTGTGCCAAACCTTTGGATATAGGATTCTACACACTTAGTCTCTTACCTACAGTGACATTGACGAACATTAAGTGTCCCTGTTCTATCTCCTGCGAGTCCCACTGAACCCTGCACCCATAGTAGCCTTCATCAGACTCTCTCACTGTCAGCAGATGCAGGTTGAGACGAGTTTGATTTATGGACAGATCTTCATTCTTCAAACTGAGATATTCGGTCGACTGAAGAGAGATGAATGTTTCGTCTGTGGAGTTTTTCCAAATCCATTTTGCTTTGAACTTTTCCCCACAGTGCTGGACCAAACAGGACAGAGAGAGTCTTTCTCCAGTCTCTACATTTAAGGTGGCTCTTCTGTTCAGAACTGCAGTAAAGCAATCTTCAGCAGCAGCACCTATAAGATAATAGATCATATAAGAAGTTTTTATTTTGTCTTTATTTATAATAATCAGTTAAAAACATTCACACTTGCACACTAAGAACGAAACTGAGACCAAAGCCCAATCGAAACCTCGATTAAAATAACAAACGGAACAAGTCCAAACCAAGTCTACATCAGGAATCTAAACCGTACTTGAGAACTCAAAATTTCAACTCAAAATGTCAATGCCAATAACATTTGATGATGTACACACACACACATATATTACTTGCACATCATTGTTATTTAGGTAAAAGTGAGCTGTGAGCAGTTGCTTTATTAATAAAAACGATTTTGGTCCATTTACAAGAAGATTTCCATGTTTATTTTATGATGTAAAGAGGGACGTGGGTGTCTTCTTGCTTTGCCTTATCTGTAAACTTCCTGCACACCACAGCAAATTTTGACTAAACTGGGACTAAACTCATAACTAAACCTGGACTAGGATCAGACTGACTAAAAACATATCTATCCCAGGATTAATATGGGCTCAAACCAGGACAAAAGATGACCCCACTTACCTAAGAAAAGCATGCAGAGACAGATGATGGCACAGTGCAGGTTGTAATACATCTCCTGTTCCTAAAATGCTGATTTATGACTTGTAACTCTATCCTTAGTGGTTTAGTCCGCACATTTGACTCAGTACAGTGCTGCTCTCATGTTGCCTGAAGCAGTGAGGAAGGAAGAGACGCGTGTAGTCAGGCCTGTCCACACACTCCCAAATGACAGGAAAGAAACAAGTTCATGAACAGCTTATAAAGGCCCCACCCAAAAGGGAAGCAGCAACACATGGGAATTGGTTTTGTGCACTTTTTAATGTACTTTTCACCCTCCTTCACGTTTAATAAGATGGGAAGTTAAATAGGCTAAGGAAACAATGAGGTTAAGTGATTTTGAACTAATCTATATAGGCGTAGGCATAATGGGAAAAATAATAAAAGTAGAAAAATAAACTTAATTATACTACAATGTTTTAAACAATGGGATCAAACTTATGGAAGTATACATATGGTCTACTGATCTTCTTTGGGGATTTGGCAAGAGAAAAAAAAGAAAAGAAAAGAAAAAAAGAACAGTGTAGAGGTATGTGTGATACTTTTGGTGGGTTTGTTTAATATCCTGCACTACTGGTGGCGTCCATCATGTGATCTGTGTGAAATACAAACCAAAACTGACAAACTACTGTTCCTCAAGCCAAAGTATGCAAGTGTAATTTATCTGGTAACATGAGTTCCTCGGTTCCCTGATCAATAGAGCTCATATTACTGAAGTCAGAAACACAGAAATGATTTACACTCTTATAAATAAAAAAACATAATGTGAAATCAGTTAATTTAATGTAATATTCTAACAGATCTAGGTATAAACTGTTCAACCTATCATTTCCTATTGCACGACAAATACAAATAGGTCGTCTCAAAAGTTTGACCTGTTTTGTGTGGAGACTGGGCGGTAATGGAAATGTTAACCCCGCCCAACCGCCACGTCAAAGACGCGCCCTGGTTGCATAAACAAGCGCACCCCGCTCTCACCGCTGTCTGTGAGAGATAAACAAAGAGCCGGACACTTTTCAGGAAATCACTAAACCTCCTCAAGCCCCCAGAGTCATGGAAGGTAAGAAATGTTCCACTTTTTGTCGTTTGTGTCACTGTCACGGATCTAACCTGAAATCTGAGCGCGCTTTGTATTTGACAGCTCCCGATGACAGCTGTGGGGGAAGCTAGCAGGCTAAGCTAACATTGAATGAGTTAGCATGTGAGACTAACACGTTTCTCTGCCTTTATTTTCACCGTGGTTTGTCTGATCGTACAGGTATATTCTAGTATGCACGCAGTGAATAGCCAACCATTACTGTTTGTTTGCGGAACAACACTGTGTTTGTAAAAATGAGGAAGAATGGTTAGCTTTGGGCTGTTAGCAGGTGTGGACAGGAGTTAGAAATGCCTGCATCTGTCAAACTCTTTAAAGTGGCAGAGATTCATTTTGACATAAACAAAAGCCGACCCCCATAAACTGTATGAAAACAACACAGTATACTGCTTCATAATGAGATCCTGCAATACAAGATTATGAATGTAAGAGGTAACTAATTTTGTGTCATTCCACACTTTTTCCTCCAATGCATTTTTACATAAAGTTTTAGGCGTTGTGGGGGGATCCAAAGGTCACGCTAGACAATTATTAAAGTTTTTTAACCTGAAATTAAATCTGAAAATGATTTAAGATGGCATATATGTTATTCTTCAAGCATAAATTCACGTACAAGCAGTGGAACAGCTTTTATTTTTTTATGCTGTGTGAACGGAAACATGTATAACCAATAATGTGCAAACATGCAAGTCACAGCTGCCTGAACTTGGCCCCCGTCCATAGAAAATCATGTCTGTTCTCCCAATCAATGTCTCTGCAAGTCTAATGCCTTCCTCTGATTTAATTATAGGTCTTTTTATCCAAAGATGGATACCCACTTATGGCATTTTTGTCTACCAGCAGGAAATTGTCAGTTGTTATTGTCAACTTTACAGTCTAAACTACTTTCACCTTAACAGCTCAGATATCAGGCTTGATGCTTGATTAGTTAGGACGCTGAACTTCTCTATGGAGGTCTGCTTTGTGCTCATGGAAAATAACAGAAGCTGAGAGAGTGAGGGGTCAACTCCAGGCAGCATGCATGACTAGGCAATGTCTCTCCTCATGTTTAATTGCATTGCTGTATTATTTGAGTTGCACCCCATGCTGGTGTCAGATTGATTTTGTCATAATGTTTTTCCCCTGTTTTGCTCTGAACAGGTGGATTCAATTGGACTTTTCAGTGTTGATCTATGAGTAATTTTTGTAAATATGTCAATCAAATAGACTTAAACCTGTTGGTATAACCAGTTCTTTTCAGGGCATAACTAAGGCTCAGTAGTAATCTAGTAATCAGTAGGACTAAGTGTGTAACAATTGGCTTGGCACGTACAGAATGAAATCTCTCACATTTTAGAGAAGTGTGTTTTCCGGATCCCAAGAATGATGTAACAAAACCTTTTTTTATTTTATTGCACAATATCAAATGTCTGACTTACTGTAATTTTGTTTAATAATGCAATATACGCATGCAAGCTTCCTATTGTTTTGTTTCAGCAGCGGCTAAAAAAAAAGGAAATACCTGAACCCATATCAGCTAAACTAACATTTAATAGTTTAGTTCATTACTTTAAAGAGGTTCTGTCGGTCTTCCAATATTATTTTCAAATAGAGGTTCTTTTTAACAGACCAGTATATGTGTAAACAACACACTGGTCTGTTTAAAAATAACCTCTTTTTGGAAAATGGAATTCATAATTAAAAATTATACATTGCATAGTGCATTGTCAATATATATTTATATAACATCACACTTGAGACTACAACCAAGAAACACCTGGAAATGGTTAGTCTATACCTTATGAGTCATAATCGGAGCTTTCCTTGTATCGTCGATGTTGTTCATGGAACAGACATTATTTGTTCTGGGTTCAATAAAGGATGCAAAGTACTTTTATGAATATTGATCTTGGTTTTTCCAGCCATTATGATCATGCCATATAACTTAGTGAGTGCCCATAGATCAGGCTTTAAGTGGGAGCTGTCTGGATCCAAAGTGCACAGGACACATGGGAATTAGGACATTCCCAAATCCCAGCCCAGCGGAAATTCCTCTTTGAGTTTGGAACTTCTGATCTTTCTTTCCATTTAATAGTGTCAAATTCATAGTGCAATGTCCAATCAGGAACGATCATTCAAAACACAAAGGAAATGGTGTAAAACGGATCTAAAATGTTTGCACTAGGGTGCACATCAGATACTGATGTTACACTAATCAATACTGAAACTAATATTGAAATCGGATACTCATTTGAAGTGTAGACACCTAAAAAGTCACATCAACAGGACAGAAATTAATATCTTGAATGATTTTGAGCTGTATCAGAACTAAGACCACATATACCCAGGTGACTAAGACATTACACAGATGTCAGACCACATGTAAATATAAAAGAAAAGATTATTTAATGTCTAACATGACATTCTGCTGTCTAAATAGTGTCGGAATCAGTGTTGAGTATCAATGTTATTACTGTATTGTGCCTACAGTAGACAGTGAATTAAACTACATTTTGTTAATATGTCACAAGTTCAGACATGAATCATTGTGCAATGGTGATGAGTATATTACAAATAACAGGACAAATATATTAAACAAGATCAACAACAACAGGATCTTTCTTTTCCCCAGATCAAGTGTCAAAACACTGTAAAAACTTGTTTAGTTGCCAAACAGATTTTGTATTTTTTATTATTGCCTTTTGTGTTTACAGTGCAAGTTGTTTTCTAGTTCTATCCATGGAAGCTGTTCAGCCATTCTTTCCTGATTTATTATTATTATTTCTTTATTTTATTTATTTACTACTTTTTACATGTTATACACATATAAACATCAAATACTTGAAGTAAGATGTATAGGATAATGCAGTTATGTATTTTCAAATTCTCAAAGTAGCTTCCCTTTGATTTGTCAAAAAATATAGTTATTTTAACTTTTAAATTAACTGTATATTCCATATAACTTACAGAAGACATCACATATATGAAGTATGTTTCTAAAATATAGAAAGTAGTAAAAAAGCATTGAATGAAATTGCGTGCCCAAACTTTTCTCTGTTAGTGTGCATTTCCTTTTTTTATAGGCTTAATTGCTTTTTCAACCCAGATCTGATGCCATTGTTTCTAACCCGTGTATTGTCATTGTTGCAGGTCTAAGCCAGGAGAAGGTGTCTCTGTTTCAGAAGAGGCTGAGAGCGGAGCCACGTTACCTTTTGGCCCAGAATGTGTCTACATGTATCGACCCCCTAGAGGTGTGTCTGCACCGACAGACCGTCCAGGACACAGTGCACATCTTCCAGCACTCCATCCCCACAGAGGGCAAGCCGGTCACCAACCAGAAGAACTCAGGTACACTACCTCACCTTTTTATTACATTAGGCATCTTAATGTGCTTTGCTCAGAAATGTCTCATTTCCCTGGTGTGTGAATTTAAGATGTGCAGATGTGATTTAAAGGTGTTCTATGAATGCAGTGTCATGGAGATCCTATTGCTTTGCTTGAAATGTTCAACAATATAACATTAAATTTGATCTTTTTTCAGTTACAGATGTTTTCAACGCTAAAATGCCAGTGTGCGCATACTCTCCTCTCCACAGAGCTCACCTGTAACTTTTTTTGTGGAGACGCATAGTTTAATGTGTTATTGGGGAACATTTTCCACAAGAGATAGCATACAGGATACACCTTTTGTACTTGTAATGTATACTAGTGTATATATATGCAACTAAAAACCTACCATGTGTTACTTAATTTTTTTTTACCGTTTTGTACTTTAGGGAGGTGTTGGATCTTCTCGTGCCTCAATGTCTTGCGACTGCCCTTCATGAAGAAGTTTAATATAGAGGAGTTTGAGTTTAGTCAGTCCTATCTCTTTTTCTGGGACAAGGTAAGTCACATTTTTACAGTGCATATCACAGGTTTTCTTATTTTTATAATGATTACGTTGTGTGGTGGGATAGTACCTGTGATAATTATAACTTGTAGTTTTATACCAGTCATATGCCAGTGTTTGTGAAGTAATGTTGGGTAAAAAAACCAATCCAGAGCTGAGTTCTGAAAAGGAATTCCTCAATCTAGTATGTCATCAACAAACAAAATTCCATCTAAACTGCAGGGTAAAAATAACTCTTAAGAAGCATATATTTATGAACGGGTAATTTAAAATAACAAATAAATGAAATAATAAATGGATAAGGCATAAGGATTGCGTAAATTAGACAAAAAATCTGTTAAATCTGAAATATAATAATGTTAACTGAGTAGTGTAACAAATAGTCCAACCTGTCGTATGTACTTTAACATTTTGGTGTGATTTGTGGTAGACATGTTGTTTAGCAGAGTGCCCCAGTGGTGCCCTGTGTTATGTGTCATTATGTATCCTCCTCCTCCTGCACCAGCCTTTGTCCAGTTTAACCCCTCTTTTGTGTGTGGAGGTCACTGCTTGTCTAGTTTACGTCACTGACACAAACATACAAGTCCATGTTAATTAGAATCACTCGGAGAAGTCAGGTTTTTAACAGTTTATTTCAAAATAACAGCTGTATGTTGCATTCAAAAAAGACACTATGTAGATCAAATGTTTAGACTTTTTGTATTGCTTCATACCTGGCCTCAAACAGCTGTTAATGTGGTATAGGTCAGATTTTATTTGATTTACTATTGTATTTGTGCCATATTTCTTTTTCTTATATTGATTTTTTTTCACCCTTTTATTCTAGACCACAGTTCTTTTACAGCTATATATTAAAGTACTTGCCCTGTTCTCACCACATGGTTGGTTTCTCTTCCTCAGATCGAGCGCTGTTATTACTTCCTTCATGCATGTGTGGAGACGGCCCAAAGGAAAGAGCCGGTGGACGGTCGCCTGGTTCAGTTCCTGCTTTCGAACCCCACCAATGATGGAGGACAGTGGGATATGCTGGTCAACCTCATCGGTCAGTTCCTCCTCTGTTAATGAAATTCAAGTTAGTGAGGTCAAGACATTATTTGCTTTAGGAAATGGCCGTAACTGGTCAGGTGTTAAAGATTAAAGATAGGGTTTAAAAAATAAAAAAACACTTTATGGTGTTTTTTTATCTATATAATTGATTATATAGTAACATTTTTTTAGTACCGGGCTTTTTCCCATATTATTGAAAGTTTAATATTCCACTATTGCGATAACACTATTCCTTGAGAATGTGATTATGTACCATTGTCAAACAGATCAAGTGTTTTTTGTTTGTTTGTTTGTTTTTTATTACTATATTGTTTAGAATCCAGAGAAACAAATTATCCCAAATTATATGATTTGTGGAAATGAGAGTTGTCACATTTTGCACTGCGTCGCTTTTGCTCAGATGTTCAAATAAAGCATGATTCATATTCTTAGGGCAAATAAAATATCTGCCTCTGTTGGAGATTGAAGGCAATCGTGCAATAAATTACATAGAATAACTTCAACATTAAGCTGTTGTCAGACTGGTTTTGCCTGACCTATGAAGAAATGTCTACTTCCAATTAATTCAGTACATTCATAATATTGTTGAACTGTTTTGTCTTGTTCAGAGAAATATGGCGTTATTCCAAAGAAATGTTTCCCTGAGTCACACAGCTCCGAGGCCTCGCGCAGAATGAACGACATCCTCAATCATAAGGTGATTTATTACAGGCAGTTATTACAGGACATTATAGATAGGACTGTGCGCTAAATTCTGCATTATTCTCTATTACATTTACAGCTGAGAGAGTACTGCCTACGCCTTCGAAACATGGTCGCTAGTGATGCCACCAAAGCAGAACTGTCAGAAGCGATGGACACCATGATCGAGGAGGTGAGACTTTAAACTTACTTAAATATAATGTGCGGCACGGTGGCTGAGTGGCAACACTCAGGCCTCACAGCAAGAAGGTTACGGGTTCGATCAACGGGTCGCCCGGGCCCTTCTGTGTGGAGTTTGCATGTTTCCTCCCCGTGTCTGGATGGGTTTCCTCTGGGTACTCCAGTTTCCCCCATCACCCAAAAACATGCAATACCCTATGAACAATGTACAACAAGGGACCGGCGGGGAGTCCCACCCTCCTGTGCTCACCACCTGCAGAGGGGTTCATAGGGTCTGGGTCTGGTGCACAGAGTAATGGGCAGTGCTGCCCCCGCGACCCAGCGACCCAGCCGGATTAAAATGGATGGATGGATGGATAAATATAATGTTAAATTCATCCAGTTTCTTTCTGTGCTGTTTTTTCTTTAGTTCTTTGTACAGTTTGCGTTGACCCTACAGTTTATGGCATTCTTTAAACATTTACGATTTGTTCCAATAACACATGATTTACCAAAAATGAATAGATGAGAATGAGAAGTTTTTTATTCCATAATTGAACAATTTGGTAAATATATGCAACATATGCATTATTAGTCTTCTGTATGTGACATTGGGCTTATTCACAATATACAAAATCTGATTATAATCTGTTTTTATGGATATTTGAACATTATTTAAATGGCATGTAAACTGCAAAAATCTGATGTGTGAAATCTGAAAGAAACTAGATGATTTTACGGTTTACATTTCATTTAAATAATCTTTTAGCTCAAAAAATCTGATGTAAAGATTATCATTACTCCTTGTATAATTAATTGACAGTTAGCGTTTGGCTTTTTGTTGATGTTGCTTTATTTTGCCAGAAGAGGGAGCTGTCAAATAAGCTGTGAAAACGGCATCAGCAAATATTGCAGCATCATCAAATATGAGCACTGTGTGTATTAATGATTACATGCAGATTTCTTTATGTAACCATTTGTCTAAATAGAGTGAAAAAATGCATGCAGCAATTTGTTTAAAAAAAAAAGATCTTTACCATTTTCTTCAAACCCCAGTTTGTCCTCACAGTTTGACAGTGGATTACTCACTGGTCTAAATACAGTATGTGGTCACATTCTGCCACTTCATCTACTTCACTAATGAAATATTTGCTGTAAAAAATGACAACTTTTATTCATAACAAAATACCTAAAAATGATTCATGTACACCAGTGTAGACAGATAGAGATCTTGTTTGTGGAAAAGGCTCCAAACATATGACGTGCTGGACTGTACTTACAATGGTTGGAACGGTGAACACAACACACTGTCACAAATAAATCCTATGACCTGTGGATGATCAAAGTGGAGGCTTCATGCACACTTCCCATGCATCTACTGCCTGTGTAACCACTCTGCTCTGTTATTTAAAACTACCCTGTCATCAACACAGTATATACACTTGTTCAGTCAGTTAGGTCTGTGAATTTTCTTTAAAGGTGCACTACGTAACTTTTCAGGTGGAGTGTGCATCATCTGCTTCTCTCCATGGAGATATTGCCTGGAATGGTCCACAGTGGCAATGGCATTACACTTATTTGTTTCTACGGAGAAATTAGGTAGTGCCATAGGGCCTGGATACATGTCAGATCTGTGGAAAAGTGAGCCCACTCAAAATAAATGTTTTTCTGTCAATAACAACCCATGTTAATGGCTAAATGCAAGGTGGATACGTTTAATGCCATAACAGGACATTCCAGACAAAACAATAACATGTCCTTGGAGACATGCAGGTGGCAGATCCTCCACCCGAAAAAAAAGTTACACAGTGCACCTTTCAGTGCAATTGTAATGTTAAGTGTTATTCTTATATAGGAACCATTGCCAATTTTCTTGCATGCAATGATTTTATGTCCTTCCCTCTGTTCATCTAGAGTTAAAACTAGCACAGAGTACATTGGATTTGCCCCTATGCCCCTATTCTTTCTGATTCTTCCCTTCTTTAGAACACCCTAATAGCTCATCTATAACTTGTTTCATCAAAAGTTTCAACATTTGGCCTATTGTTTAATATAGTACTTTGATTGCTTTTTAACTGGACTTGATTTGCACCATAAATTGATATTTGATCTTTGTTTTTATCGTCTTCAGTATTTCTGTGTGTTTAAACGGCATACACCTTGGTCCATAGATGCTGTTGCCATCAGCACCTCCTCCTCCTCCAGCTCCACACTCGTGTTGTGTAACGGGGCCCTCACGACACAGAGGGGAGGGGCCGTCCTGTGTTTGTTTGTGCACCTGGAAGTGGTTTGTTTTACGAAGCGCCGCACTGTCACGGCCATTGCTGATGTGCGATTCGCTCATGGCCCAAGAACCACCACAGCAAAACTCAGCCACACTATAAAGCATCTGACCCTGGGATAAAAGGAGCCATAGGAAGCAAATATGAAAAGTAAAGTAAAGCATGTGCTTTTAAAAGTTGTTCAAGTGCTTCATAAGGTGCATATTGATGGCTGTTATGCTAATGAAGGCATATTCATCAGCGTTTCATGAAAAATATTGTAATAGATCTGTAGTCACAGCTGCTTGTGCCAATTGTGTCTCCGCACACCAATGTCTTGCCTAGGGACACTACTGCAGTGTGTGACTTAAAGGTGCACTGCATAACCTTTCTAGTGGAGGTTCTGCCACCTGCTTGTCTTCATGGAGATATTCCTGCTTGTCTAGAATATTCCACAGTATAGATAAACTTACTAGTATGGTCTTGAAGGAGACAACTATAGGCTACATCAAAGGTCAGATCTGTGCACAGGCAACCCTAGTCACAGAGAGAATAAATGCATTTTTTGAGCAATAGAAACTCCTGAACTGAATAATTGCTTGATATATGTGCTTAATATCATACCATGGAACATTCCAGGCAAAGCAATAACATCTCTCCATGGAGACAAGCGGGTGACCCTCGAACAGAAAAGTTGCGCAGTGCATCTTTAATGCTGGGTTTGAACCAACTTTTGCATTGGCCAATAGCTTTAAAACGAGCCCCTGTTCATGGCACATGGCAATAACACACCAAAGCAGAGCTGTATATTTTACACTTTGCGTGTTGCTCCAGTGTTTGTGTAAAGTTTTGTGGTTTGCCTTTAAACAACAGTAAAGTGGCATTTCCCCCTCACAGCCACATGTTTCCTCTGCACAGACTGTGTGTTTGTGTGGTTCAGAGCCCGTGTCAGTCCTGGTTTGGTGTTTGGAGGTGAGGCTGTGCACACTTCCTTCACAGAAATGCTGTTTCTCATCAGGCTAAGCCCAAACGCACTGCTCTGACAGACAAGCAGACCCCTCCTGCTTTCACTTAGACACCATTTTAAGGATAGATGCACAAAGGTGAAAATGGAGCCAAAAACTACCAGTACGATTTTCTTCAATACTGATACTTTGTAGTGTTACCACGCTTGGGGCGTTCTATAATGCATTTTTAATGGAAGAATTTTCACCAATTTCTATGGTGACACATTGCACACAGCAAGCAAACCAAAGCTTTAAGATCGTCTGAAAACGACAAAATGGAGTTAAACAACACATTTTCAGGAGCGTTTTTAATTCTGTTTAGGTGTTTGTATTTCAACAAAAAAGGTGGAAGTGACTGAAAACTGTTGGCTAATGCTGGCTAGCTTATGACTGTAAATGTATGTGTGAAAGACTTTAAAATCACAAATACCGGTAATCTCACCTGTTCCAACCAAGTCCATTTTTTGACTCTTTATAGTCAGATTGTGTTAAAATAAAGCTCATCTTTAGTCTTGTAACTTGAATAACAGCTTCTGACAGAGCAGTGCCTGTTAACTCCACAGCTGCAAAGTATCAATAGTAATGACATGAAATATATGAAAATGAATACATGAATATGATATAATATATCTGTTCGCAATAAACAATCGTGGAATTAAAACCAGTAATGCTAAAGCATCTAAAAAGCAAGGTTAAGCAATCAGCAGTTGGAGTGCTGGCAGTTAACATCTCGCTCACACATATATTGTTGTGTCCTTGGGGAAGGCACTTCTCCCACATTTGCAATTACAGTCATGGTATCAGTCATGGCATCCGATGTATTAAAAAAATTAGATTGTGATGTTCGTGCAAAAATAACATAATCAGCTAAAGATATAGCAATAAAGTAAATTGATTGCTGTAGTACAAGTTTTATGTATTTGTGCTCTTGCTTTTGCGTGAGAACATGTATGCCCATAACTAACCTTGAATACATAGATCCAAGTACGTCTCATCCATCTTCAATGCGTTTGAAACCAGCACCTGTGGAATGAACCTGCCTCCATGTTTCTCCTACAGACAGTGCTCATATGGACCTTTATCAGGGAAGCAGGATTAGTTTCAAAGCGTGGCTCCTCTGGTTGAGTCTGGGATGTCTCCAGCTCTTTCTGCCGTCTTTACATGGATGAAAACGAAGGAGATGGTTTGCAGATGGAGCCGCTCACGCCACACTGGACCTTTCTCATCAGAATACATTACATCACTGATTCAGAGACACATGCAGCTGTGGGTTTGATCACCGTTTGGCAATATTTCATTTGAATTTAGAATTTTCTTGTTGCCTCTTTAATCAGCCTAGGACAGATCTGTAGCCTTCATTTTTTAGGCTATAGATTAATATGAATCCTTCATTTTTACCTAGAGACTGTACAAAGAAGTGCACTAATTGAGAGGCTCAGGAGGCTAACACTTAATGTACCAAAGCAGAGTTCTATATTAGGAACAGGAATTAATTTATGGATAAAATGGTGGAGTAAAAACTCCAAGATCTTGTAGAACGAGATAATATGAACATTGTGAGACTACCGTGAGGAGCATAATTATAATTATATAATAATTATTATATAAGTATATATATATATATATATATA
>KN504313.1:7422-36205 GCA_000787155.1 Scartelaos histophorus | reverse complement strand
AAATTAAATTAAACATTAAAAAAACAATTGAAATGCAGATGTGCCATTGTTATTCCCGTAGAAGTGCGTAACAGAACAAGCAGAAGCGCTCACATAAAGGTAAGTGTCATCTAAGCGTGTGAGGCCAGAGCCGAGACATTTATTAAAGCTAAATTAGTGGCTGCTTTCTCTAAGCTTGAAGTTGGTTTAGAGAAATGGAGGCTGATGGTGGATAATGGGATGTCCGTTTTGGCTTCACCTGTGAGAATCTCTAATGACTGTTTCCTAAAAGCTGTAATAAATCATTAGCTGCAGTTTAGCTAAAGACTTGAATTATGGGAATAAAAAAACGAGATCTCGTAATTGTTTTAAGTTTAATGATTATGGGGGAGAGGAGCAATAAAAGTGATGAGGTGCTTAAAATCCTGGTTAGAATTGTAATATATGAAAATAAAATATAAGTTACAATGCCTAGTAACTTTCTACAGTGTTAAAAAAAACTAAAAAAAAACATGCAAACTTTCAATGAAATAGAAATATATTTGTTTTCTGCATGTGCAAATTTTTATCTGCACTTTTTTCATAATTAAATCCACTATATTGTTATCCAGTACACCACCCCAGCAAACGACAGCTAAATAAAACAAAGCAGAAATCCAAATATTAACATTGGGAGCCCCATCTCTACCAACCCAACAACGCACCATTCAAACTCCAAAATATTACACATCACCTGTGCTGTGTTTTGTCATAAAATATGATCTACTACACACAAAGATTACTGGAAACACAAGGTTAGGAGGGGACTGGTTGTGAACAGTCAGAAACGTTCCCCCGAGGTCTCTGTCAGCTTCAGAGTGTGAGCGAACCTACTGAAGCAGAAATAAGGAGCTGAAATATTCATTGAGAACGGGGAGACTCAGCAGCACATGAAAGACCACGAAGCACCGTCACTCCAACTTTGAAGAGCATTGTGCGAAAAACAAGAGAAGCAAGAAACAATGCACAGAGAACAATATGCAAAAGGAAAAAGATGTTACAAGTAGGCTACAAGTCAAATTTAGGGCTTCTGCTTGAGATAATGTTAGAAGCAGAAAATGACAAAATGTTATTGAACAAATGGGGGACTGGGAAATAGCAGCTTGTATGTCCTTATTTTTATTTTAACATAGTTTATACAGTATTATTATTCTTTTTTTAACTTTTCTAGTGCAGGGTCCATCAAATGCTTTTCTTCGTGGCAATTTGTGGCAAAAGTCAGTCAGAATGGCTGCTTTTCTAAGTATTTTTGAGCTATAAATCCACCCGTAATTGAATAAATGTAAGTAAAGCTGTTTAATGTCATACTGTGGCAGAGCAATAGTATATTCACAGAAACAAGCAGGTGACAGACCAAAAAGTCACATACACATTTAATGTTGGAGCATAATGGCCAAGCAAATTCCTAGTGTATTCACTAACAATGGCAATAAAATGTATAACGTATAAAGCATATTTATGTGTAGTTCTGATATCAGTAGATAGAAGGAAGAGAGAGTTATAGGTAAAGGCAACAATTTAACAATGATGCAACTGTTTTGTACAACTTCTTATGATTCCCTTCCCCTTTTTTAACTTTCCTGCTGCTGCTCCTACTTTTCTCCACTCCAATTTTCAAACCTTTGACTGAAAATGACCACTGGGTCTCTTTCGCCTTTGCACTGACTATGAAATTACTGCTATTACTTTTCATATCTGTAATTTTTATCCTTTTTAAGTATTAATGATTTTTTTCCTCTCTACTGGATACCTTATTCTGCAGTTAGGGATGTGGGTACTGTTAAAGTTGAGATGAAAAAAAAAAAAAAAAAAAAAATTGTAAATGTACTGTGCAGTGTTAAATAACATTTATGCACCACATATTCAGTTTCACGACATTCAATAATCATTAAGCCAAGAAATACTAAAAAATGAGATTGACAGTAAATAAAGTTCAGTATTTTGAAAGGCATGTTGTTTCATGTTGTTTTAAATTATTTTTAAGTCATTATTTATTATTTTGTTTTATTGCATGTTACTATTTTCCTGCTGTTCTTGAACTATGCGTTGCAACACTGGAATTTCCCCACTGTGGGACTAATAAAGGCATATCTTAAATCTTAAATCTTCTGTGCATTATATCTGGGACTGAAAACTGGACATTCATTGTGTTTTCTTTATAAGTAAATAAGTTCTTTTCTTTTTTGCTTTGACTCACTCAGTATATATATTAGGTTTTAAGTGTAGCTGAAGTTCGCATGAGGTTAATACAGTGGTCAAAGTATCCTGCAACTAAATCGGATTCTTGTTCACATTAGTTCATGTGTTCCACCGCTGCCGGACAGGAAATCACATTACCTGGCTTTTAAAAACAGAACACAGGAGATAACATCTTGAACTTAGATGCAATCGACAGAGAACAAATCAGACGTAAATGAGTTTTATAAGACAACGTAAACTTAGAGGTGCAACTTTTCTTTTCTTTGTGCATGAATGGTACAACAGGAAGTGCTCCACTGTGTTTAAAACTTCATACACCTTTCAGACCTGTAATTTCCCATCTCTACAGAAAAAAAAAAAGGTTAAAGGTGGTTGTTAACTCTAAAATTTGTTAACTATGACATCACAAGGTGGAACAGTGCACTTTGAGCTTTGGAGACAGCAGAGTAGACAGACTAATAAAGGGTTACTCAAACATGGGTGAATTAAATAAAATACGACGCCAGGTACGTTTTTGAGGAGGTGACAACATGATAACATGGATTAACGCTCACATGAATCCATTTGGTGTAGTATAGAACTTTTAAGTATGTCGTACAAATGCTTAAATGTGTGTAATTTACTGGAAAATAGGTTATATTGAAAAAGCTGTTTTGAAAATACACAAAATTAAACCTCAGCCAGAACGTTTAAGTGTGTTTTAGCTCATTTTTGATCTTCAAGTATATTCTTTTTTGTCAACACCAGGAAATAGGAAATAGGATATTGGAAATATATGACCTTTTGTTATGTTAGATGTTTATGTAGACAATTAGCACACACATACTCCACTTCCCTATTCCTATGAAGGTTTCGTGTCTGGAGGAAGCTTATTCAACAGATTTTGAACAATGCAAGACTTCTTTTCTTGGAATATTAAATTAATCAAGGAAAATTTGGAGAATAATAAGAATCTTAGCATGGTCCCTGGTCAAAGAATATAATATTCTCAGCAGTTTTCCAATCAAAACAACTGTAATAGTTCTGACAATGTAATACAACTTGAAACAGCACACACACACACAAACACACACGCACGCACGCACGCACGCACGCACACACACACACGTTCTGACAATGTAATACAACTTGAAACAGCACACACACACACAAGCACGCACGCACGCACGCACGCACGCACGCACACACACACACACACACACACACACAAACACAAAGCTAAAAACCAGAAAACTACAATATGGTTAAAAAAAATCATATAATCAGTAAATAAATAGCAGACTTTAGTGCTTAATTTGTATCTATAATGAGGCATAGAAGTTATCATATAGCCAAAAAGACCCCCCAAATTCCCCAGTAGTGGACAGAAAAGTACACACTCCCCCCAAAAATATTGTTCCAGATTTCTTATATTGAACAAAAATTCAATCTAGTAATTATGGTGACAGGCCTGAGACACACAGACACATCCTCTCCACTGTGAAAGGCACTTTGTCTCCATAAGTGGCTTTGACCTCACATGATTAGAGATCTGTTGGTCACTAAAGGCCAAGGCTGGATTTAGGAACCCTCCATTGACTTCTATTTGTCTAAAGCTTAATCTGTGTAATGCGCCTGAACTGCATTATTTACACACACGCACAAACACGTCTCTTCAACCGTGCACTTAGCCGTCTGAAATAATTATAAGAGCGGATAAATGTTGGGAGTGAAAAGCTTTAATTACTGTGCACTGCCCGGCGCCCTCTTCTGGGAAACATTTTTAATTAATATTCTATCTCTCCTCCTCCCCGAAACACGTCACTTTGTCGTGATCCAAGCTGAGTGCTCTATTCTCCAGGTGAGGGCCATTCAAGGGGAAGAAGAATATGTGCTACAGGTTCAAACTCAAAACATGTCTATCAATGAAAGTAACTGCTTAGAAGAGTCAATGGAAGTCTGATATATATTACTACTACTACTACTACTACTACTACTACTACTACTACTACTACTACTACTACTATTACTGTATCAAGGAAAACTTCCTGTTTAAAGATCCTATATTACACAGAATTGACTTTTGTAAGCTTTAAACAATGTTATAATGTTGTTATCTCATCAAAAACAAACCTGGAGTTTGTTTCATTCACACATGTTAAGTAATTTGTTATTAGTGTGTCAACATATCCAAAACTCAAAATGCTCTGTTGCACCTTGTCATGTGATGAAGTGGTAGTTTTAAAGTTAACAGATACATTGTATTTTTTGTTCAGTAGAGCAATGATGAGCAATGATGAGCAATGATGAGCAATGATGAGCAATTCCAGGCTTGAAATTTTATCCAAGTGACTTATCCAATTTACCGTAGAGTAGAGCAGAACCTAAATACGCAGGCTTTTGTGTAAAACATGTGCAAATGAAACAAAACACAACTCCAGGTGTGTTTTTGATAAGGAAACAACATCAGAACTTATGTATGATTATGTATGATTTTGTTAATACTGATACTTGCTCATAAAACTATCTGGTTCTGATATTAGCTTATAATTCTGAAAATTCAGAATTTCTTTTAAACCAACTACAAAAATGTCCTCTAGTTTTGTAATGTTAAAAGGTGGAGCAACAAGGTCATGCCCTATAGCTATAGGGCTATAGGGCAGGCCAAATCACTCCCCCACACTGTCACCTGCGGAGGGCCACAAGGGTCGATCCTAGGCCCGCTTCTTTTTATAATCTACATGCTCCCGCTGGGTCAGATCATCCGTAAACATGGACTTTCATTTCACTGCTATGCCAATGACACTCAGCTCTATATGAAAATGGACCCCACCTCCTCCTCAGCTCTGCCATCTGTCCTCTACATCTGTCTTGAGGAGATAAAGGCATGGATGGCAGAAAACTACCTCCAACTAAACAGCAATAAAACTGAAGCTATGGTAATTGGAACTCCACATCAAACCCGGTCAAACTCTAACTCAAGTCTTCTTCTCTCTGGTCACATCATTCCCTTTTCTTCATCTGTCACAAACCTCGGAGTCAAACTCGACCCACATCTTTCATTTGACAATCATATACGCCATCATCCAAAGTTTCCTTCTTTCATCTTAAAAATACTTCTAAACTCCGTCCATCCCTTTCCCAATCTGATGCTGAAAAACTGATCCATGCCAGTGTCTCCTCGCAACTTGACTATTGCAACGCCCTCCTGTTTGGGATCTCTGGCAGGAACCTGGAGGCGCAAATACGACCACATCACCCCTGTTCTCTGCTCACTTCACTGGCTGCCCATTCAACATCGAATTAATTACAAACTCTGCCTCCTCACCTATCAGTGCATACACGGCACTGCCCCGGCCTGCCTCTCAGAGCTTCTCACACCATAAACCACCTTAAACCCACCGCCTCCATCAGCCCAGGACTAAACTCTCCACTATGGGAGATCGAGCTTTTCAGGCTGCGGCCCCTCACCTGTGGAACGCCCTCCCAGAGTCCCTGAGGGCACCTCAGAGTGTGGAGGCCTTTAAGAAAGGACTTAAGACATTTCTATTTAAAAAGGCCTACAAGGATTTTGCCTTGTTTACCTTGTGTTACGATGTTTTAATTGTAATTTGCATATGTTTTTATTATCTTTTATGCTTCCACTGTAGCATTTTGAGATTTCACTGAAATGTAAAGTGCATTACAAATAAAATGTATTATTATTATTATTATAACTAAACCACAGTCATTATAATATATTACAATGTGTTCAAGACTCATTAAATAGTTCCTACATGATACTGATTCCTGAATGATTTAATACATGCACTAAGGACATTGGGAGTTGAGGAAGTACTGGATAACATTTTTGGTGCCCCTGTGACCTCTCCCCAAATACTCAGAGGCAGATGACATTGCGATAAGTCACTATGTTACAAGCAGGCAAAGTGAGTCACAAAAATATGATTGAAACTCTGGCAAGGTTAAATAATGTTTTGGTTAAATGTCATTTTGGTCAACAATAACAAATGCTTGTCTTGTACCCTAGAGGAGTTTAGACAGCCACAGACAAATTGCTCCAATAAGTGCTATTTACAAATAGTCAGAACATCTTGTTAATTAGTTGCTATCAAAGAGGGCACTATGAACACACCTTTGACCCAGCACACTGCCTCTGTGAGCTGGAGTCACTCAGACATGAGCTACATCAAATGAACCATGTTTAATGAGATTCAGCAGCCACAGGAGTCAGGGCCTAATGAGCCTGGGTCACTAACGGAGGAGGATACTTTTGGAAAACTGCCGAGAATCTACAGCTGCAAGACAAGGACCAACGCTACACCATGACTGTCCATAAATATCCACTCGTCGTTAAAGGTGCAATGCATAACCACTTGCTTTTATTGTTTTTTTTCCTGGAATGTTCTACAGCATGGCATTTAATTTAACTATCATGGAGCTGCTACATCAAGCCAAGTTACAGGCCAGATCTGCATGCATGTTTTTGTGGTAGATTTAAGAAAAAAAAAACTGGCTCTACTTGAATAAATGCAAGATATATGTGTTTAATGCCATACTGCAGAACATCCCAGCCAAAACAATAACATCACCATGGAGACAAGTAGATCCCTCCACCCTCCACCAGAAAAGCTGCACAGTGCACCTTCGTGTAAAAACAGATAAATTGTGAGAGAATAAAGATGGGTGGCCACATGTGTGCTCCAAAGCGCGTACAGACTTCCGGGTTTCAAAACATGCACACACTATAGAAACATGTGAATGGAAACGGAAAGAGGAAGTCAAATGTGATGATAATGAATGCACACAGCTGGTGGTGCATTTTAACTCTCTTTTCCACACACTGCTTTACTGAGTTAGAGTCAATGGGCATTCAGCGTGTGTGTGTGAGATGCAGGGTGATGAGCTTTTGCACATAATTCAGAAGAGAAAAGCACTGACTGGATTATTTTAAATGAAATCTTGTAAAATGAAGTTGGTTACACAATTCACAATCTGATTAGAACCAAATATTTGAAGATTACATCATCGATTACTTACATCATCACTGGTATAATACTCCCAACATTGGAAGCATAGGCATACCTGACTAAAATGGACAACACTATCACAATGTCTTCAGGTTTGTCAGATCTCGTAGTGAGGGCAAATATATTTCTCCTTCTCCTGAGCCTCTACCTCTTCTTCTACTTCAATTTATTCTACAACACAAAATTTGCTATGTCTGTCTCAAAGTGGATTTTCTAGACCTGTATAATGGTTATGACATTTTCAAGCAGTGTTGTGTTCTGACATTTCTGCCCAGACAACTAACGAATTAACTAAAAATAACTGACAATAATAACCAGGCAGTAAAGGTCAAAATTTCAAGTACCTCGTTATATGTATGCTGTATGCTGTAAGTTAAAATACATCTTTTTCAGCTCTTAAAAGAGCTGAAAATTATGTTGCTGGATGCTGGGTTAAACCATTATTAAGATTACCTTTAAAAATCACAGCTTGAAATAAAACCAAATAGTGTGTCTTTGAATGTGATGCATTTCAATAAAAAACATAAATGACAGAAGAGTAGTCTTATTCTGACCTTTGCGAACAGAGCTCCTTTAGCTGCCAGTGCGTCCTCGCCCCTGCCGTTGGGATAGCACTCATAGCGGGCGTCCAGGATGGGGTATCGACTGGCCAGCATCAGCCCACTGTTGAGGAACTTGAACCTGGAGCAGCAGCTCTTCCAGCCGTACTGTCCCACATCACTCAGGACGTAGGGGAAGTATCTGTGCAGTTGGCGACGCAGCCTTGTGGTGGCGCCGTGGTCAAAGACTTCCTGCAGTGCCAGGAAGTCCAGATTGGCAGGGAAGAAGGCTGAAATTTCATGGTCAAAAGTCTCATCTCCATGACGCCGTTTTCGAGCTGCTCGTTTGAAGACGGATGTTCGAGGGACATGAGACAAGGTGTTGTTTGAGTACATCCCTCCGCCCCCATCGCCATGGTAGCGGGTGAGAGACTCCCGGGAAGCTGTCATGGAGGCTGTGTCTACAGGCTGGTCAGACTGGTCCTCCTCCTGGGGTTCTGGATCTGGAGCACTGATGCTGATCTGCACACCAGAGCTGTGCAGGGCACACGACTTGGTCGGGGTGCCCTCTCCGTGCATGGAGCAGTTATGATCACCCCCAGCATGGGAATGCATGGGACGATTGTGATCTGTCCCAGCAGGGGAATGCATGGGACAATTGTGATCTGTCCCAGCATGGGAATGCATGGGACAATTGTGATCTGTCCCAGCAGGGGAATGCATGGGACAATTGTGATCTGTCCCAGCAGGGGAATGCATGGGACAGTTGTGACCTGCATCAGCAGGGGAATGCATGAGGCAGTTGTGATCTGCCCCACCAGGTGAATGCATGGAGCACTTATGATCACCCCCAGCAGTTGAATGCATGGGGCAGTTGTGATCTGCGCCTGATACAGAATGTATGGGGCAAGTATGTTCCCCACCTGCAGAGGAATGCATGGGGCAGGCATTTTCACCTCCAGCAGGAGAGTGCATGGGGCAGTTGTGATCACCCCCTTTGGAGGGATGCATGGGACAAGTATGGTGAGCCGGGCTGTTCTGCCCCCCTGAGGACTGATGCAGTGGGCACTCTGGAGCTGAGCCCCCGTTGTGGACAGGACAGTCTGAGGAGGAGTGCAGGGGGCAGACTGGGGCAGACTCGTCCTGGTGCAGGGGACACGGAGAAGAGCCCTGCTCCACAGAGGGGTGAGCAGGGCAGTCAGGGGCAGCAGAGGCGTGAAGGGGGCACTCGGTGAGGGGCTCAGTCTCACTGTCAGCCTGCCCGCTGGTGCTGTGGCTCTGCTCTGGGCGCTGATCCAGAGATGAGGTGCGGCGGAAACCAGTGGCCAGACTGCTGAAGGAGGCAGCACTGAAAATAGTAGAACAGCAGAAGATAGTATTAGCTAAGTTAGACATCCCATTGTTTTGTGTGGCTCACTTGTACTGAATCAGTAAATAGCAAAGAAATTGCAAAAACAGTGAAATAAAAGAACTGCACTGCAGATTTTTTGTATTACAAGCATGAAAGCAGATACCTGATAGAGGTGTTGGTGGGGGAGTCAATATAGATTTTGATCTGAGGTCTATTGGCCCCGTTCCTGATCCTCTTGCCCACCTCTCGGGCTCTTCTGTGAGTGTCAGACAGGTTATTGAAGCGGGCCAGAGAGTCTGGCAGCAGGCACACGTTAGCGCTGCAGAAGCAGAAGCTCCGCCCCTGAGGTCTCCACTCAGAGAGCCCTCCTGAGCCTGCCTGGCCCTGCTCTGCCAGGCTCCTGTCTAATCTGTAGAGGAAACACATCATTCAGGAATGTATATATAGTAATAATAGAAAAAGTAATAATTGGATAATAATAATAATAATTGAATGCATAAATGAGGGAGAAGACTACTGGCACTGTCCACCCTACAAAAAATGTGAAACTGGGTATTTCAGCCATACCATACAAAAAATCTGAACTAAACTTTAGTCATGAGAGTAGACAAGAGGACTGGCACTAACTTGATGTAGGTGTAGAGGTAAGGCTGACGCACGGCCTGCAGAGGTGCCCACAGGATGAAGCCCACCAGAGCCAGGGGCAGGGAGAGCAGCAGCAGCAGTAGGTACAGAGGGGCCCACACCAGCACACAAAGGCTGAGGAAGGAGCAGGGGTCTCTGGAGCGCTGACGCTTCTCCAGAGACGTGGCCACACATGACGCCAACAGTCGGTCCAACAGCCAGTAACAAGGGAAGACCAGGCTCCATGACAGGCCGTCCAGGAAGTGCAGGCACGCACTGGGGTACGGAGTACTGTACAGAACCATCTCCAACTCACAAACGCACTCTTAACAATATAAAACCTGCTCTATAGAAACACAAACAACTAAAAATACCACAGGCCCTCCCCCCACAACGGAGAAAGGCTCACTACATGGTTTGGTAGTGAAAGTCTCAGAGCCAGCGCCCACTATTGGAGGGGGGAGACGCTGCAGTCTGAAGGCAGTGGGGTGCCATGACAACCGCCTTCTCTTGAAGATGGACTTCCGACCAGCAACTGGCTCAAAGGGGATGACTGGAGAGAGAGGCTTCCTCTGCACCTGCACACAGACACAAAAATACATTAAAAATGTATTGTATGTATCAGGGGTTTTTTTTTATCTGATTTTATTTAGGGCTCTACTCTACAATGGGGAAAAGCTCTGTGCACAGATTAAAGTTGTAGACCAGACAATTCATTAAACAGCAAGCACATTTCAACCAGCAAAACAAAACCAACTCATAGAAACAAATGAATAATCTTGCCATTATCTAAAACCAAATTACAGTGTTGTGGTGCTGTTCCAAGAATCAATCTGAAACCATGAATAAACAGCCCATTGATCAGAGAGAGTGGTCCTGTTGACAGCTTTGGTGGTTACAGGCAGTTTAACCTCAGGTACACAGCGACTACATAAACACAATGGAAACACCACACAAAACACACGAAAGGACCACTATGCCGCACCATAACTGTAACTGTGATAGGCACAGCTTATGTGTTTTGAAGGCTGTAGTGTATTGTTTGCCATTGTATGTATCACAGCCTGTAGCTGTGGCTTTACAACTAAGTGGCCCTAAGCATAATAGAACCTATGGCTTACTTTTGGCAATATAAGGATGTATCAATAATAACACTGTGAAATTGATGTATCTGGAACATTTTACTATACAATATATAAAATTGCAAGAATTGTCTCACAGCAACAAGGTCATGGATCCATTGGTAAAATCACAGAAAATCATACAATCACTGTATGAATATAGCTAAACCACTATAGGATTCCAAATAGGAAGTGAGCATGGGGGGCTTCTGGCTCCAATGACTCTGGCTCCAGTTAATGCTGCATTGGAAAACTGTCACCCCTCTCTGTAACTGCTGCTGTTTTAAATGACCCTGATGTTTTGCTATTTTATCCTTTAAATAAATTCCTATTCCTAATATGGGACTAGATCCAAATTCCCTGTAACTGCTAACCTCCTAAGCAAGAAGCCGTAAGACTGGAGCCGAATGCTACGAGTGACACTCCCATAGTCCACGTCTTTATACAGTCTTTGGTCCTGGCAGGTATAATCCCAGTGGTATATGCACCTTTCTATTGATCCTAGGCTCTAACTAATCAGTGGAAAAGCATGTAGTAGAATAGCCTTGTTGTGCAGTACTGATGATGTTGCTCTTAAAGTCTGATTGTTTGAGGTGAATGACAGACACACTGGGACCTTGCTGGATCACTGCTCTGCCTGACATGCTCCTCTGTCTCTGAGCAGCTCATAGTCCCCACAGGGTCAACAGCACCATCACTGTTCTCCCTTGAAGTTGTACATCAATCATGATCTACTTAAAAAGATCACATCAGTAGCACACAACCAAAAGCAAGAACATAATAACTATACAATCATATTTTAATCCTGCATTTCAAACGTTCAAATATTAGAGGAGCATTATTAATGCAGTAATTACCTGAATTAGGTTTGCTAAAATAATGACTATATTGATGTATCATTCTACACATGAAAGTTGGAACAATATATTTTTGAAAAGGTTCAATTAATAACTTCTATGACTCATTACAGATGCAACTGTGTTCATTGTACATTTAGAATATTTTTGGCAGCTTAAATCTGCTCTTGGGTTAGCGCATCAGTGGCATAAATTAGTAGCAATATTATCGTTTATTGTTTATATTTACTTCAGCAGTGTATCATGCTTCAAAAGTTGTTCCTGAAGAAAAGTTAAAGATTTACACAGTGACTGGAGCTGATCCAGGACACTTTGGCCTTATCAGTGGCAACAGTATAATGAGACAGACACATGAGACAAGAGCCATCAATGCACCGCTGTGGACCAAATATCAGTAAATGTCAGCAGCCAGTGACCAAAAATACATGTGTGCCCCCAACACACAGGTGTGTACAGCTTTAGTGCTGCATAGTATTTAAAAATAACAGAATTTTTGAGAAGTAATTGGCCATGTATGACAGGTAGAGATGCACCGATGCAATACTGATATTTGTGCAGACATTGAACATTTTGTTTTATCTGATATCAGTTTGTTAGATATTGATTTTGTCGATATCCTATTTTGGTCTATAAATTGGTGTAATAAGACAATTTCCTTGCCAAAGTTAGCATCTCATAATATTAAACCTGTATTTTTACCAAGGTGATCTGCAGTTACAAAACATATTTGGAACATTTTTACATTATGCTGTTATGCTGTTAAATGTTTACAGGAAATACATTATGTTCTGTCTCTGCCCTTGTATCGGTTCATATTGTGTATTGGTAAGCACTTAAAACCCAAGTATAGACATTGGTATAAAAGATACACAGTTCACCTCCCAAGTCATGTGGACTGCAATGGTGTAATTCATAATACTTGGTCATTTAAACCTTATACATTCATATCAAGCGTATATATGGAAGCATGTTGGAAAGAAACAAAAAGCCAATAGGTTTTGCTTTGGCATCAGTAACATAGAGGTTGTTACTGTAGTCTAGTCACCACTTATGTACAGAAAAATACAGAAAATACTGCTTCTCCTTTAACCCTATAAAGTCAATTAACCATAGTAGTGAAGCCACCACCAGCATAACTCCCGATAGCCTTTGGCAGACAGTATTGATCAATTCTGCAGAGAATCTTTGAGAAATGAGCCACAAACCGCGTCTTCATTGACAGAGTCGTTTCTCGTCCCTTTTCCTCAAAGCCTATAGTGAAGTGAGAGATGCTACTATTCCTATGTATGAGGGCTGTAGGGTTGTGCTCTGTGCCAAGGACTCGTGATGAATAGGCAGACAGTATGTGCACCGCATTTGAGTGAGCGTGCAGTGAAGATCGGCACTTTTATATTGATCAACGGCCTCCTACTGGGTGCAGGCACGGTTAGAAGAGAACAGAAATATAGTTACCCCAGGGAATATATTGAATGCTATACACTTTCATACTGCAATACATTTGGCACTATAGTGTTTGAGAAAGAAATAGTAGTGAATTCTAGTAAGTAAGAAGTCAAAAGAAAGTGAATAATTCTTACTGCTACCATGTTGTTGGAGGTTTCTGTTGGAGGTCTGATACAATAATAAAACCCTTACTATAGCTTTACTAAGTTAATTAAATTTGTATTTTTTTATTTTAAGTCCTATATTACACAAAATTGTCTCTTGTGAGCTTTAAGCCATGTATGTTTTACCTCATCAAAAACACACCCGGAGTTGTGTTTTGTTTGAGTAATACTTTAACTATTACTGTCTACATCTCCAAAACTCAAAATGCTCTGTTCCACCTTGTGATCTCATGTAGTGGTAGTTTTCAAGTTAACAGCTACATTTACCTTCATCCAAATGATTCTAGTGAAGGTGAATAGCATTTCAAAACAGAGTGGAGCACTTCCTGAATCACCACTTGATGACGTTACAGCAGAACAGAGTTTATAGTCTGAAAAATATGCAGGGTTTATGCGTTAAATATGTCAGAATGAAACAAAACACAACTCTGGGTCTGTATGTGATGCAAAAGCAACATAATAACATAGATAATTAAATAGGCCTTTAAGTTTCTCATAGACTAACTCCTTAACTCCTATAGTTCATGTTTAAAGCAACTTACTTCTATATATGTGCTGCATGTTTATTAAGTGCAACCTGGCCTCAAAGCTCATAAACATGACACGTGACGTCACATGGCCTCAGCATGGGAGCTGTCGCCATGGTGACCGACCGCTAACATGCAGCCTCTGTCGCCACTAACACCAATAAAGTCTTCATCAGATCCTGGACTACTGTACGCCATGTATCTGTGTGGGAGCTGCTGCTGGTGCACCTGCCATATTTATTTCACTGTAATGGCACACTCTAGTTAGTAAGTATTAGTCTAATGATAATCAAATGCCAAGACTAAAGTACAAATGGGGGAGAGAGAACAAAGGCAGAAATGTGAAGACTTCTTGTTCAGTATATAATCGTTGGAACAATGTATTTTGGGGCTCAGGATTTATCGTGAGTATGTTTTGCTTATAAGACTGGGAAGATTTTTTGATAAAATTGGAGCTTTAGGTATTGGATAAGTCACTTCTATACCTAACTACTGGTTCATGTCACCATTTCTTTGTTGGAGGCCGTGCAATGCTTATAATGATGCTGTGTATTAAAAAAACTATTCGCTCGGATTCAAAAACAGCAGAGACAGGGTGTTATCCACGTAACTAAGGGTGCTTGTGACAAAAAGGTACAATTCATGGGGAAAAAAACATATATATCAGGCACTCAGTTAGAAAATGTTTGAAAGCCATTATTATAATAGGGCAGGAAACACACCTACTGTTCACGGGGATTATTCTCATGACAGGCCTATGTATGACTATAGTGTAGCCTTAGTGTAATTATATATGTCGGATCAGTTTGTTTTATCATTATGAATGTTTTATATATTACATAAAGTACTGGTACTTAAACCAGCTCTAACTCCAGTGACGTCATCCAAACCCTATGAGATAATGTTAGTGATGTTAGACCCACTGACATCAGATCTTTTCACGGTTGATGGAGGACGCTCTCTCTGTCCCCTGTGGATCTCTCTGGACAGACATTTTCCAATCAATTAAAGCACTGTAGCTGTGTCAGTGACAACAGTTCTCATCAGCACAAAGCAGTAGCGTGGAACAACAACTCCCAAGAGCACTTGGGCTTCTCAACCCAAATTGTTAAACTGTCACATTATTTAACGTCAGCCTGAAAAGTGTCGGCAGATAATTACACACAATATTTTGCAGATGGATGAAGGCAATTCCCAGAAGGCCATGCAGCATAGAATCATGTGATATAAACAATGACTTCGACATTATTGACTGGAATATTTTAAGTTGTTGCTTCTCTTAGGGCTGGGCAATATAAACAAAACTTCAAACTTTCAATCAGTGCCATGTAACGACACAGAGAATAGTCTGAACTCTCTACTACAAACCACAAGCTTTCACTGGGACATAATGTAAGCGTCTTAAATGACAAATTACAAACATATATTCAATGCAAATTTGTTATAGCATGGTCAGTGAGAACATATCACAACATTGTGAGCATTAACGGGTAAAACTACTGGGGAACTACTGTTAGGAGGGACTAGCTTCAACTAAAACAGAATAACTAATAACTTATACAATACATATGATGCATATCTTGATACAGTGCACTCAGTTCAATGAAATACACCCATTTTAAATAATTAAAACAGTAAATATGTCAAAACAAGCAACACAATTGAAGTGCTGTCACAAAATATATGAAATATTCAAAAAACACTCTTGGAAATACACAGCAGTCTGCGATATTGTTACTGTATAATCAAATAAAACAATACGGTATATTGATATTTTGATATTTGCGTAGATAGATGCATGATGGTGATGAAGGATCTTGGTTTGTTAACACATTAATTAGTCACTATAAAATTACAATTTAAAGGCATCATTTATATCACAATATTCCAGTTTTATAATATAATATACAATATACAATATTACAATATTACAATATTACAATATTACAATATACCAGTTAGCAGTGGTAATGGTGCTCTGTAAAGTAACAACATCTTTTTGTATGTTAAAGTGGTTACACAATACTGTTAGTGAAGCATATGATAGTATCAGTATGAGAAACACAATGAAATGAGACTTGTAATTGGATCAGGCTCTGCTGCCACCTGCTCTGAGCTGCTCTCACAACAGCTAATAAATGTGAGGAGGCCCAGGCAGCAGAAGGCCAATGTCCCTAAGATTTTCTCTAAACATAAAACTCTGGGAACGTTGCACTGCTCTTTGTGGACATTAAGCAAAAGTACAAATTATACAGATATGTGCCCATTCAGCTCTGTGCAAATACAGCCCTGTGGCATAAAAAAAAAAAACACATAAATCCTACTTTTCTGTTTGAGAGAAGAACTGAGACTAAATATGCAGGTTTGTATGTTAAATATGTGAAACAAAACACAATTCCAGGTAAGTTTATGATAAAGAAACAACATTATAAGATAGATCAGAAAGTGGTGCAATATGGACCCTCTAAAGAAGACGGTTTCTATTTTATTACCCAAGAATTTTGTCCAGAATGTAGTCAATGATTTAGTAACCATGGTCATTTTTTGAATACCAGACTAGATTACATTAGAGGTTTATGTTAGCTTAGTAATAAGTGGCCATAAGGGGTAACCATTTAGCAATATTGTCAATATATGTACATTTTCTCTGAAGTACTCAAACATTTTTGGTTATTTTTTGGCTATACAATAAGCCTTAAGCTGTAAAGGTAACCTGAGACTCATTATAGATGCAAACTAATACATTGTTTCATTCTGTTGTTTTTTAGAATCATTTTTGTGGTTTAAATCTATTCTTTTTTTTGTTTCAGTATTTTATCGTCTATATTTACTTCAGCAATATATCAAACTTCAAAATGTGTCATTGTGATAGCAGCAAATGTCACTTTGGGCAAGAGAGCAAGGTTTGTATCGTGTTCCTGTTTTGTGAATTTTACTTGACAGTTATAAGACAAATTTGGGCATCTGACCTATCCTCAGGTTACAACTCCACCATTATTTCTTCTTCGTCACAGCAGAGAGTGATCAGCTCTAACTGGTGTCATTATTAAACTGGAGCTCACGTCCGTGTCCTTGTGAGGAACACAATAAAGCAACTCAATTAGCCCATGAATTACTAATGTCATCCATCCAGGCTCCTTACCAGTCATTATCCTTGCATGACCACAGTACAATGTGTGATTGAGCACCAGGTCTAGCCCACAGCACACAGCTCAAACACGCTAGGCACATTTAGACAATTTATAGTCGTGACTCATAATTACCCAGTGTCATTTACTCATTTGGGTAGCCATCCAGAGAGCTCTGTGCACACTGAGGACTGGGGCATGGTACAGCGTTGTACAGATCAATATAATGTCTGATAGATGTCTGTACAACATGCACATTCAATATTACATAGCAAAGTTCATTGAACAGCTGAAAATGGTTTCATCACTGCCGCCTACATGTTTGCTTCTCTATCTGTCTGTATTGTGAAGCTTTTAGAAATGGCACAAAGGACAAGAAACAAAAGTCAAAAGAATTTTCCATCTCAAGGACAGTGAGTGGCACATGGAGGCTCACAGTTCTGATAGTCCAAAAAAAATGTGTTCAACCTCTGTCAAAATTTCATTGATTGGAAAGTGCTGGTGATTCTTGAGAAAAACAATTACAGTGATTACCAAGGTGCAGGCTCTCAGACACACTGCAGGGGGCCTCCCAACTATTCTCCACACAGCAAGCATAAAAAAATTGAGTTTGAAATTAACGGTTATATAATTTATTTGCTTCATTTACTACTTTAAATTAGTATTGGCCCATGGACATTGTGATATGTACTGTTAAGATGTACATATGAGAGGAAACTGAGAATGTATTGTTAATGGAGGACCATGTCCAATCTTCAGATAAATAGGGAGGCTGTGGCTCTGCAGACTTTGGTAACGGCTGAACTATTCCAATAAGCAGTGGTATTTTAAGTTAAAAACACAACTACTTTGCACTTGTAAACCTTGTGCCACCAAAAAGATTAAATTGAGACCAGCGTTTCCAAATCACTGGCCCTTGTATACACAGGCCAACACTTAACATGCTTGCTCACATCCCATCCAATTTCCTCTCATGTTTTGATGTTCACCCAGTGAACTTTGACCTTCACCCCTCCCCCCTCGTTAGCCTCACAGCCTTTGCCCATAACCACACAGAGACGAGAGCTGGGATGAGGCTGACAGAAGCGCTCACTCTCGCTACAGTAAGTCATCATGGATTCTGCATATTAGAGCGCGGCTAGATGCTATATTTGAATCACGTCAAACTGATTTGTGCCACATTTGTAACTACTGCTTGTGTATTCAGCGTCATTACATTGAAAAGTATTATTCCAGTTACAATGAAAATGTAGTGGATGTTTACCTGTGTAATTCTTAAGCCTGACATTTATGAACTAATACGATTTTGCTTCAAGTCAACAGAAAAAATACAATAATTTAGTGGTATCTGCTCTGTGTGCCACCAGTGGTCACTCATGCTCTATCTCATGCTCTATCATGAAAACAGTAAGTGTATCTGCTCATATAAACCAGTGAGGATCTTATTACTGTAGGAAATATTTACTTAAGTTTTAAAGATATTATTTTTTATCTATAAACTTTGAATTTAGTAGAGGCTTTGTAAAGTATTTGTGCCTGAATAGCCAGCATGTGGAACAACCATCTGTCACTCCACTCATGCCAGTAGCAGATTCCTTTTTCATTTGTACCAAAAAGACTAGGAAATGCAGCTGAATCCTACGTGTATCAGTGATTAAGAAAATAAAATTGGAGAATGAAGTAAGTACAGAGGAGTGGGCGTGTGCCAGGGGCGTCGAAAACGGGGGTTGATCGGCCAAATGGCAAAAATAAGCAATTAAAGATTACTCAAAGATAAAGAAATCACTTGAAATAGAAATACAGTTTTCAGTTTTTATGTCCATCAAATATTTTTTTAAATCTAATTAATCCCCTGGTCTGATGTAAGTTGTAAGTTCTGATCCAATGCAGCACTTTAATACCATTATTTTTTCACTCCAAATTTCAAAATCACTATAACATGGTTTAAAATCGCTGAACGGCCCATTTAGCACAATAGTTCTGCTTTAAACATATGCTGATCGTTATTTTACAATATGTTCCATGTAAACAGCCACATTAAGAAAGGGCACATTAAAAACATGCAGAACTGATCAATGATGCTTTTCAGAGTAACAAGCTGTTTTACTACTATTATTGTTACTGGGATGTTCTTAGCACTCAAGTCTCAAATGGAGAACACTACAGGATTACTGAAATAAGCATGAATCCAATATTAAACTCTGAGTAAGCTAATGATGAGGAAACTGATATTATTAGTTAAAAGCTCATAAAAGTTGATTTTACCTTCAAAGGACCAGGTTTCCTTTCTTTTTGGCTTCCATAGATCAAGAGAAGCATGTTTGAATGGTGTACTTAAGACCAGAGCCTTCCCTTCATTCAGCCAAACTGCCGTACATGCCTGGGTGAGAGTTCACAAAGCTAATAAAGTGCTGCTCAGGTGGTATGTGAGTGAGGAACTAGAGCCGAGGTGCAGAATGCTTGTGCTCCTAGTGCTGTCTATACACAGGTTGTATAAAGGCTTTTTTTAAATCTTCAAAATATGAACAAAAACTCAACAAGGTACAAATATAGAGATTTAAATGTGCACTATGTAACTTTGTAGGTGGAGAGCCCGCTACTTGCTTGTCTCCATGTTATTTCTTTGCCTGGAATGTTCTACGGTATTGCACTGAATATATCTCATGCAATTTCAATAAAAACAAAAAAACAAAACATGAATTCTTCTTTTGTGCAGGTCCTGACCATTAATCTGTCTCCATTGTGACTGTGATCCAAGGCAAAACAGTGATATCTCCATGGAGACAAACAGGTAGCAGACCATCCACCAGAAAAGTTACACCGTGCACATTTACACCTATTTTAAAATGGTATTTTTGCAGTGGTAATAACTCTAATAGCATTTTTAGCAACTGAGTGTTATTTAGTTAACAATAAAAGATTATGTATTATAAGGCAATGTATTGGAGTATCAGGCATGGGTTTTTAATAATGATAAAATATTGCCACCATTTCCATAACAATGTCGTATCGTCTGAATGGTGAAAAGAGCTGTAAAAGAGCTTATAAAACATGGAAACATATGAATAGATTTTGCAATTTAAGCGTCAATAATTTTACATTGTTAAAACCCTCCTGAGTCTAAGTATATCTACCAAAGGGATAATGATGGAAGTAAAAATTGGACAAATTAGGTAAAAGTGCGTAGCTTAAATGCACGAGCGCTAACAGACTATCACTGTCATGGAGCATAGTGGGGGTTGCCATAGCGACAGCCCAAAGTTCAGGCGACAGCAAACACATGTCACCACCGAGAGACGCTGCACCTTATATCTGTGCAAGTGTATTATATCAGGAATTGTATATTTGTAAAAGGAAGGCTCTATCTTGGCGAGGCTTTCTGTATTCAGATCTGGCTCTAATGTTGTTTATGACCGAGCGGCTTTACAAATAACAGCCCCGCACTCACACAAAAGAGAAAGCAAAGGTTACATCAAAACAGCTCACTTTTCCTCAGGCTGAAAAACTCAATCCAAAACCATTATGCAGAAAAAAATAAATTGCATTTCAGAAAATTTGAAAGATCTTACTTATAATTGTTTTCTATTATAAAACTGAGATATTTTAATTATGAAGAAACCACTGAAGAAATCTTTCATAAATGTCTTTAATTACTTAATTATAGGTTTGTTGGCAAATATTGAAATTAAAACATTAATTTTGGCCTTGTTATGACAAAAAGGTATAGAAAAAGTAAGTATAAAATCCAAGGTGAGAGTTGAGTAGTATTTTCAAGACACCATATTGCCTATTCTATTCCATATTTTATTTTTTTAATTGGTGATACACGTAGGATTTGGCAATGTCAAATCTGCTGCTTGTTAGTGTGATCTACCCTTTGTTGTTATGACATTTATGGCAATATCTGCTCCCACTGGGCATCGCAGATTTCAAACGTCTGTGGATTTGCTTCTTTTATTAGATTGTTTTAGATTAATATTGCCATTTAAAATGTCCAGACGATAACATAATGATCCATGGGTGTTGCGTAACTATACAGCAGGCTGCTCAAGCATAATATGTGTTGGCATTGTTTTAGTGAATATAGTTCTTCTTCTTGTTTATATTTTATGTCATGATTACGTGATAAAGTAATACTTAACATCCACTGAAAACAATTCAGTTATGAATTATGCAGCAGCATGAAAAAGGTTTGCCTAGATGCATTTAATCAATGTCCAAAAATGAATACGACATAACCTCACAAAGAAAGCACTCATGAAAATCAATAGAGAACAAACATTAGGGCCAGGAGTGAATGCAGACAATAATATTTTGTACTGTCAAACAAATGGGAGGCGCATTGAAGTACAAGAACAGACGGCTAACTCAACAGGGGCAGACAAGAGCAGTAAATGAACAAGACAAGAGGTGCTACACTGCTCCCTCCCTTTGGCCACACACTTCCTGTCTGAGTTAAAAAGGATTGCATTGCTATTAAAGGTCCCACATTACGCAAAATTGCCTCTTGTGAGCTTTAAGCCATGCTGCAATGATGTTACCTCATCAAAAACTTAACCAGTGTTGTGTTTTGTTTCATTCCCACATTGAGTAATCCTACTCAAAAAGCCTTGTGATGTCATGTAATGGTACTTTCAAGTTAACAGACACCATTTACCTTTTGTTCAGTAGAGATTGGCAATTCAAGGCCTGAAATCGTCCAAATGATTCTAATTAAAGGAATATGTAGTTTAAAAACACAGTGGAGCACTTCCTGTATTACCTGTATGACATCACAAGAGTGTTTTCAGTGTAAGAAAAGGGTGCAGACTAAATATGCAGGATTTGTATGTTAAACATGTATGAATCAACCAACAAATAAGGATAAGGAAACATCAATATAACATAGATGAGAAAAAAGCGTAATATGGCCCCTTTAAGCTTGACCGCACACTGTTATAAAGGCTTTTCATAACCTGCCAGTGCTCCCTCTGCTGCTTGTGTGTGGTGTCGACCCGTGATAAAAGCCAGGCCATAGGTAATTACTGAGGTCAATGATGGCTGTGCTGCTGGGCTGTGGCTCTGCTCTACAACATAACCTGATTTTCAACTTCCTCGTGATCCTTCTTCTATTCTCAGTCTCCCATGTGGCTATGATGGAGAATGTGCAAGACAGAAATACAATTAACAGATTGAAGGAACAGGCAGATTTCTACTTGTGATGGTGACTGAGCTGCACATGGAACTATTAGGGCGGCATAATATGATGCAAACTAAATTAAAACTGCTATTTAAGTTCATTTCAGTTTTCTCTCATATTTTTCATATTTCAGTCTTTTCTCAAATGTTACTGCTTCTGGAGTTATTTACAATGAAAAAACCCGCTTTTAAATACATAATGCAGACCTATGAAATATCATACTTCGAAATACAAAATCAAAAATACAAAATATTTTATATTTTAAAAGAGAAGTAAAACTCTTCCACTACATTTACTCTGAAAATACAGTGCAAATAATCTAAATATTGTGCAAATTAAGTGAAACAGGAAACATGATAATTAAGACCTTTTGCAGCATTTGAAAATGTTTTTATTTATTATTTACTTGCTTGATGAGAAAATAAGATTGGGGACTGCTGCTTTATAGCATCTCAAAACACAAAAAGTGCCTCCTACTAAGTTTTAATGACAAGTAACAACATTTTTGTCTTCATTCAGTTAAATAAATAAACAAAAAATGCCTGAAAATGCCCTGGTTGAGGTCCATATTAAATTTATCCAACAGGGATACAAAGCTCACCAACAGGAACCATAAACCTAAAACACACCTCATAAGATCAACAGTGTTGTCCTGACCAAGCCCAGCTGCACTGAGGGATGGATCAAGGTCACAGTCAAGTCTAATCTATCTTCAACATGAGACAAAACAACGAAATCTCCCGCAAAAAGCAAGCTGTCTGGAATAAGTGAACGAGAGTATGATGAATGACGATGCTGGTGTCTTTTAATCAGTTAACAACAGCGGCACACATCCTTTCCAAATATAACTCTCATACCAGATTAACCTCAGCAAACCCAAATCCCGCCTTCTGCTAGAGGTACAGCGGTGAGTCCTAATCCGTGCATCAGTCTGTTCCCGGTGACCTGCCAACTGCCAAACTACCGTGACAGACACAACAACTAGGCCTGATAACACATTCTGAAGTATGATATGTTGCTGAAGAAAATATAGGTGATAGACAAAAATATCTAAACAAATTTATGCCACTGACACAATTACTGTAAAGGATTATCCTGTAAAAATGATTCAAAATGTACAGTATAACTAAATTAAAAAAAAAAAAAACACAAACTGCAACAAAAAAATATCATAATTAAATACTTAAATGCTTGCACTATGCTTGTACTGTATGTATTTTCTCATAGAGAGTCCGTCTCTGTCTGGAATGTTTCACAGTGTGGCATTAAACCTTTCTAGCTTCATGGAGCCCAAAACAGACCAAATTAGGTCTGTGGAGACACAACCTCACTCAGTCAGAATTCCTGTTTTTCTAGATTTTCTGAGCGATAAAACCAACTGTAATGTAATACGTGTGAGTTAGAGCTGTTTAATGTCATTGTATTGTAACATTTGCATTTCATTCTTTCATTCATTCATTCATTATACATAAATACATAGCCCTATCACTTGATCCAGAATCAAAATTTTGATGGTACAGTGAAGCAGAGGACCTGTTCTCAGTGTAAAATGTTTTTAAATGTGAATGAAGTGTGGAGTTTGACGGCGGGATACATCAGATCTGTTCTGCTGAATGTCTTTGACAGACAGAACAAAAGAGCGCGCTCTATTGACGACAGGCACAATCCTTATTTACACACCGGCTGTTGACTGCGTCGCCGTGACAACACAAATGTCTGCTGCTCTGATATCTGCAGTAGGGAGATATAAGAGGATGCCTATTAGTAACCAGGAATAACATATGACACACATATGCAAGTATTATAGGTCTAATGGAGATTTACTGAACCACATTGTAATTGGGTAATATTCAAAGGGCCATTTGCAATCCCCAAATTCAGAGCTCATACATTTTGCTTTTTTTTGGAATGGTCCCTTTTTGTCAAGTGCAAAACAAAATTGTATTTGCAGTATTTTATGGCTGATGCCCTTCCAGTCAAAACCAACCCCAGTAGTGTGACTTACAGATGCAGTATGTACATTTTCTGATGTTATTTGTTTGCCTGTATAACCTTAAACTTCTCTATGCCCATGGAGACAAGCAGCTGACACCAACAGGTATTAGAAGTCAAATCTATAGAGAGGCAAGCCCACTCACACTAAAAATGCATGTTTTTGTAGTTTTTATAGCACTGGAAACATGTGTTCATGAAAAAATATAAGTTACGTTTTGTGGAACACAGGCAAAATGGTGGACCATCCGACAAACATGTTACTTGTTGGACCTTTAAATAGTCCTTTGCTTGTGTCAGATTGATAACTAAAAATAAGACTGGTGTAGGATAAATGTAGGTCAAGAGTTGAAAGAAGCCAGAATGCAGGAAAAGTCTACTTGCCATCAGTACAGGACCCAAGACACTGTGATAGTGTTGTCCATTCCTGTCTAACAGTTTAGTCTGGCTATGCTTCTGTTGTAGGGAGTATTATACCTCTGATGACGTAGGCTAAGATAACAGGGACTGAGCTGGCTGTATGTGCTCTAGATACAGAAGCTGGCCTCGGCATACTGATAGGTACATAGAAAAACACTTTCCTGGTAGGAGTTGATCAAGAAAAGTGACAAGTCTTACAGAAGGACACATTCTGTATCGTCACAGACAGAGCCAAGCACATGGAAATGTCAACAATGATAAAACTGGAGGTATCCTTGTAGTGGCAACGCTGGGGAAGGAACATTTCACAACAGTGCACTGGTATCAGGTTTTGGCAGGTACATCTTTTATAGTCTGAGGTAGTAAAAAAAAATCCTAAGTGGAGCAAGCATTATTACAGCAATAGGTGTGTTCGGTATTGACAAAAATTAATATAACCATATTTTTATGCCATATAGTGATTTTATTATTTAATTTTATTTTCTAATTGGGCTAAAATATGTAAAAAATCTTTGTTAAGGTTCATATATTTCATGCAACTGTAAATGTATAAGTGCAGACATGTCTTTGTAAATGATTGTTTGGACGACAGCATTTAATACATTAGAATAACAAATGAAATACTGAATATTTTAATTGTGCATATCTTTAAAACAACAATTGTGATATTATAAATGTGTGATATATCTCCCACCTCTCAGCAAGAATGGTCAAAGTATAATGCTGGAAACTATAAATCCAGGGCGTAAGTGCGGTAAATGTGAGAAAGGCTGGAGCACTAAAAGCCCAGAAGACACATAGAGCATTAACTGTGGACATCAGGTCAAAGAGTGGCCCATGTCTCTCCAGGCTCCTCCATCAGATCCGCAATAGGATTTGAGATTATCACAACACAGCAATTTACAACAAGCCGAGGATTAGAGCCTGTTTGCTTTTGTCTTTGTGCGAGTGCAGGTTTGTGCTGCTGTGGAAGACGTGTCAGATAATCTATGTAATCTCTTCATATGAGAGAGCACACGGGGGTTAATGCCACTGTATGAAGAGCTATAATGATCACTTCAAACAGGTTCTTTTCAGTATTCCTATATTATTTTCATATAAAGCTATAAAGATCACCATGTGCTAGTGAAAAAAATATTCCATGTTTACCATTTAATATATATACAAAGGGAAAAGTTATTGGTAAAAATACAATGTAATCAAGCAACTGGATACTCAAACTGTAATCACTAGGAGTACATTTCTAAAGTAAATGCTAAAGCTTGGTGGCTGCGGCGAGCACTCTCACCCATAGACTGTATATATGAATGGACATAGCTAAAGCGTTAGCCGCCGCGTGCCGAATAGGAAGTGCAACAGGAGGCTCCTCCGGCTCCTTCTGACCCTGGCTCCAATTGACTTACATTAGAATCTTGTGGCTCTTCTCTCTGTACCTGCTGCAGTGGCCTCGTCATCTTGGTCTTAAAATGTTCTTATTAATCCGCTCTACATGATCCTCAATTGTTTTGCTATTTTGTGTTCTTATTAATCCGCTCTACATGATCCTCAATTGTTTTTCGCTATTTTGTTAGTCAAAAATATCATATTCAGAGCATAGAGCCTGGCTCCAGATTCACTCCTGTAACCGTGGAGGCCTCATTTGAGCGGCGCTGAATGCTATGGGTGATGTCACACTCACTTAATCCACTTCTTTTATATAGTCTATGCTTTCACCTCACAGTGAGAAGGTCCTGGGTTTGACTCCCAGACTCTCTGTGGATTTACATCATCCCCTTCAGGGTGGGTTTTCTCCAAGCACTCCAGTTTCCCCATCAACCTAGAGCCTAAAAATCAGCCAAGATCTACAAGTGGCTACCTGTGCTCTGCACTGCTCCTGAGCAGCACTGAAAAGATGGGAGGAGAAATGTCCCTATAAGGACAATAAAGTGTAACTTTAACCTTAACAGAACCCAAATGCCTCCTTCCTTCCAGGACATGCTAGAGGGACAATGTCTCTCAGATGGCCTCTGAAAGCCTTGGGCCCCTGGAGGGGATGAAGGAAGTGTTTGGGCTGAAAGAAGTCTGGGAGTCTCTGCTTAAACAGCTGCCCCCGTAACCCAGCCCCAGATAAGCGGAAGAAAATGGACAGCTGGAAACCCAAATACATTACAGCCGTAAAACTATAGACAGATGGAAGTAGATGAAACTAAACATTTATACTCAAACAAAAAACATTAAAAACTACTGATGACAAGACAATATGCTCCCCTAATTTCTCCAGATACTTGTAACAACACATTTTACACTATCCTTTGGCTACATCCCATCAAGCAGAGATGAGCTTGGCTTCCCGGCCATGCTGAGAATCTGTCCGGCGAGATGGAGGGACAGATGGAGGAGCAGGGGATGAGAGCACATGCAGGACGCAGACACGAAGGAGGGATGAGGAGAGATGAAGGAGACATGGAGGAAGGACATATACCCACTTGAAGGCAAAAGGCCTGAGGTCCAAATGAGAGGGACGAATGGGCAGAAGAGGCAGGCTACATTCATACATCGAGTGCTCTGTAATCAGCAGTATAAGGGCTAATTAGACATGAGGAGCTCCATGCAATAATCATATAGTCCATGTCCACTTGTACGCGCACACAAATAAGTGAGCCTGGTAAAACACAGCCTACACTTTTAGAACAGGGTGGGGGCCGGGCCACACCAACAACCTCAGCCTATGAACATGACAGACCACACGGTAAAATGGATACTTGTGCGTGTTCTCATAGCAGCCCAGAGTAAAAATAAGTATAGGTGGATGGAATACATCTGACAACCAAGATAGAAAGTGACCTATTTTCACACTAAACAAGTCTTGTAAGTCTTAACAATATAGAAACCAGCTTCTTCTCTCTGGCTTATGTGAAAATACAGGGAAATCATCACAGTAAATTACGTAACCGTAGTTTTTTCCTGTTGCAAATAGAAACCCAATACTCAAAGACTCTACTGCTTATTTGATGTTGATTCCACTTCCCCTAATGGGAATAAGAGGGTCCATTTAGATAAAACATAAAGAAGTACATAAAGTTGTTTCTGTGGAAAAACATACACAAGGCTTAAACGGTTGCAGCCATTAGCTCGTACATCATAATAGGCAATTGTTGCGTGATGGATTTTATACAAGCAAGTACTAAGGTCCACGGCTGCTGACCAGAAGGCTCTGCTGAGCTGTTTCATTAAAATACCACAACAAATCACCAGCAATGAGTCCATATACAATAAGTGATGTGATGTCAATGACAATTATAGAGCTATAATCATAATTTCATTAATAATTCATGCCTGCTAATTTTAGTACTATATGGTGATTCACTCATTTTCTATTTAAAGGTCCTATATTACGCAAAACTGACTCATGTGACATGTAAACCACGCTGTTACCTCCTCATAACATACCTGGAGTTGTGTTTTGTTTCATCCACACATGTTTGAGTAACTTTGTATGTGTCTGTCTAGATCTCCAAAGCTCAAAATGCTCTGTTCCACCTTTAGTAAACTTCAAGTGTTCAACTGTTTAACTGTTCAACTTTAGCAAATCAGGGATGAAATTATTTAAATGATTCCAGGTGTATGGAGTTTAAAAACACAGTGGAGCACTTCCTGTATTACCACATGACATCACCAGGTGGGGCAGAGTCTTTTCTGTTTGAAAACATTCGAAATATCCAGGGTTTGAGTGAGTGAAACAAAAGACAACTCCAGGCATGTATCTGGTGAGGAAACAACCTTATAACAAACAGCTGATCCAGAAAATAGCCTAATATGGCCCATTAATGCTGTTCCTGCTTAGCCAAAATCTCTATTTGAGACCAAAATCTATTTTAAAATTAAAGTCAGTCAAATAGTCATTGCCAGGAGAGACTGAGGCAGATGTGCAGCCAAGCAGATGTGACCTTACGTCTGCTGTCCCTGCATCACCATGATGATGCTCTGGAATAGCTAATCCCACAGGCGTTCACCCATAACTGATTTTTGAGCCTGGGACACAACAGACGCCATGTCCATGTCCACCGGCCGCCCACCCAACAGGTCCGCCAGCCAGGGGAGAAGCGTCTTCAGAGAGGCAGCAACTTAGAAATTTGGCAGCGATTTTGTGTTTTTTAGCTCACCATACGCTCTAGTGGGAATCATGTGCTGAGAATTCCACCTGTCTTCAAGAAGCAGCGGCTCAGATCTTGG